>MU225683.1:2252872-2300553 GCA_018584345.1 Thuja plicata | reverse complement strand
GCTGTCGCTCTGCAAAAACAATAGAAGTTAAACCTATGCGAGTAGGCGACCACTACATAACATGACCTCGTCGCGCTCTCGCGCAACATTGAAACATTGACATGAATTTGACGCGACTGCGCGACCACTACATTTTCAACATTACTCGCTCGGTTGTGGAGCATAAAGCATAAAGCAAAGATTTCCAGCGACTGCGAGATAGACTTGACCTTAGCTCGTCGCCTACTCGCTGACCATAATGAAACTTGACTCAAACAGATCGCGACTGCGCGATTTACATTTCAAAACAGCTCGTCGCCTACTCGTATAACTTAAAAACTTGATATAAAACCAGCGCGACACAGCGACAAGGGATGAAAATGACTTCAAAAAGTGACATTTACTCATTTTTTGGCGGTAAAGCACAGAATTTAAAATCAAATAATCCCGGGAAACTGACAAGACCAAGGGACTCAAAAATTTTATTTTACAGTGCCAACACATCGTACAAGATTTTTCTTTCAAGGAGCACCTTCCTCATATGCTACACCTGTCAACCTGCAAGCAACCTTAGATCCACAAACAAGCCTAGTGAATCAGCTAAAGTGCATGCCTACCCAAATCTCCATGTTTGACCTCTTGCGCATATCTCTCCAGCATAAACAAGCACTTGACCAAGCCCTTCAGAAAGAATTTGTCCCAAGGGACACAACCCCTGAGAGCTTCCAAATGGTGGTTAACCATATAGCAGCCAACAAACATGCAACATTCATAGACAGTGACGTGTCACGGCACAAACCCTTGCATAATGATCCCTTGCACTTTCTTGTCCAAGTCCACAAAAGGGCAATCCGTAGAGTCTTTTTTGATAGTGGGGATGGATTAAACATTTGTACTTTAAAGATAATCAAGCAATTAGGCTACTCAGAGTCCAGTATTGATGTAACAAGGAGGATCAATATCAAAGCCTATGATGAAGAGGAAAGATCCTCCAAAGGTATTATCATTCTACCTATCCAGATTGGTCCAGTTGTCAAGAAAACTCCCTTCTAGATCTTAGACCTAGATTTGGGATACAAGATGTTACTAGGGAGACCATGGATACATGAGATGTAAGTTGTACCCTCAACATATCATCAATGCATCAAGTTCCCACACCAGGGGGAGGAAATCATCATTAAGGGAGATCCAAATCCTTTCCAATACTGTAATGCAGTCCAAACCAGCATTGACAACCAGGTTCCCTTGAACCAAGAGGCAAGTATCCCGTCTGCATCAAACTCAATTCCCAAAGATATCATAAGAAAAGCGGGAAATATATCTGTTATTGAAAAGGGATGTGGTGAATACAGCTGTGAGGAAGCTTTCACTATCACAAACATGCCTCATATCCCAAGAACATATGGCATGCCACAACCAGTTATTACAACAGAAACCCTAGGATCGGTTATGTTCAAATGTCCACCCACAACCTTTGTCAAATGGGGATACATGGCAGAAGAGAACCCATTTGATCCAGATATCAATACATGGTTGTATCAAGATCCACAAGAGACACTTCAACAACCCCTACCCATATCAAACTATGGAACTGGCTATACAATGCTGTAAAGATTTGGGTATGATGGTACAACTAGTCTGGGGGCAAGACAACAAGGCTGAATGGAACTGTCTCTCCCACCAACCCAGAGAAACCAGAGAGGGTTAGGTTATGGGAAAAAAATAACCAGTCCTATTACCCGAGACATACAAGTTGATCAAGAACAAATAGCAGAGTTGCACTGGGAGAAAAACCTGAAACACATCTTGATAAGCAACATACTACAACAATTGTTACCCGCCGAAGTGGGAACCTCTTAATCCCGACTAAACCTCAACCAAGCAATTGACGATAATGAGGGAAGTGAGACATCCGATGAGCATTCTAGCAAAAATAACCCCCATGAATATGAGTGGAGATCCCTTCACGACTCTGAACCTTCAATCCCAGACTATTCCCCTTAGTTAGCCACCACCATATACCTTGACAATATGTTCAACCAATTTACCATAGATGACCAACCCTGTATTGATAAACATATCGATAGTAATTCCTTAGGTGGTGTGTCCACATCACAGTATAGGTTTTTCGGAACCATCTCCGTAGTCCCCTTACACCAAACAGAGTCAACCCAACAAGAGGGCCTATGTCTTGTATACCCAGAACTAATAGAGTGGGATCAACAAGGACCGCCTGATATGAATATCTTTGAGAATGAAGAGGCTATCATAGATTTCATGGGACTTAGAGAGGGAATGCCATCAAGAGACCATAAAGCAGGTTTCTCCATCAACCTTGGCAGATCAGCATACTTTGGGGAGGAAGCCCCTCTTTCCAGTCATCAAAAACAATTGAAAAAGGAAAAAGAATTGTCAGTAAGTGAAAATAGAAAGGTGCTTACTGGCACAAACAATGATAAAAAGACAAAACAAGACGTATATTCTAGTGAAAACCTCACTAAGGTGCTAGAAGATGGAAAGCGGGAACTCCTCCCCTTGATAGAGGAAAAGTCGGCATTATTAGTAGAAGAAATAGAAGAAGTTGACTTGGGTGATGACAAGAACCCATAGAACATCTAGTTCGCAAAATCACTCACCCCAGAGGAGAGAACAGTTCATCAGTTTCTTCAAGGAAAGGAAGATCAATTTTGCATGGTCCTACTCTAACATGCCAGGATTAGACGCAGAGCTTGTGCTACATCACCTCCCGTTGCTACCCAACGCCAAACCCATCAAATAGAAGCTAAGAAAGATGCATCCCCATATTGCAATACTAGTCAAGAAAAAATTGAAAAAGCTCCTAGATGCTAAGTTCATACGAATGATCCCATACGCAGACTGGATATCTAATCTAGTACCAGTTACAAATCATAGTGGTTAGATTCAAATTTGCACAGACTTTAGAGATATTAACAAATCTTGTCCTAAGGATGACTTTCCTTTGCCTAACATTGATATGATAGTAGATCTAATAGCAGGACATCAAATGCTATCACTCATGGATGGCTTTTCAGAGTATAATCAGATAAGGATTGCGTCAGAGGACCAACATAAAATGGCTTTCACATGTCCTTGGGGCACTTATTATTGGAACATCATGCCATTTGGTCTAAAAAATGTGGGAGTAATGTATCAAAGGGCCATGACAACCATCTTCCATGACCTCATCCACAAAAAAATGGAGGACTATGTCGATGATATACTTGCAAATTCAACACTTAGAAAAGATCATCTACAAGTACTTAGACCCATATTCGACAGAATGCAGGAATACAAGGTCTGTGTAAATCCAAAGAAATATGCATTCAGGGTCATAGCAGGGAAGCTCTTGGGATCCATTGTGTACCATCAAGGCATAGAGGTTGACCCAGTGAAAGTCAAAGCAATACTGGACATGCCACCACCAACTAACCTAAGGCAACTAAGGGGTTTACAGGGCAGGCTCCAATCAATCAAGAGATTCATAGCACAACTAGAGGACAAGTGCCACCCATTTCACCATCTACTACACAAAGATGTAGAGTTTATGTGGACAGAATAGTGTGAAGAAGCGTTCCAAATATTTAAGGACTATCTACTCAAGTCTCCCATATTGGTGCCACCGTTTCAAGGTCGGCCACTAATTCTATACATCTCAACAACTGAAACAGCCTTAGGAGTGCTCCTAGCATAGCATGACAACCAAGCTAAGGAGAGAGCCGTCTACTATCTCAGCAGAACCTTGGTAGGATATGAGCTCAACTATACGCCAATGGAAAATTCATGCTTAGCAGTGGTCTTTGCTTCTCAGAAGCTAAGGCATTACATGTTGAGCCATCAAACTAAGCTCATAGTGCACATTGATCCTCTAAAGTATCTACTAAGAAAAGCAGCACTAACTGGACGACTTGCAAAGTGGGTAATGATCTTAAGCGAGTTTGACATTGAGTACGTAGACAGAAAAGCCATCAAAGGGCAAGTGATTACGGATCAACTAGCAGAGGCACCTATTCAGCATCATCAGCCTATCCTATCTAACTTTCCAGATGAGTCTATTATTACACTATAACCAGCTATAGAGATATGGAAACTATACTTTGATGGGTCATGCACGAACCATGGTGCAGTAGCAGGGATAGTACTCGTCACTCCAAAAAATGATGCAATACCCAAATCTTTCAGACTCAACTTACGGTGCACAAACTACATAGTCGAATATGAAGCTCTCATCATCAGAGTAAAGACAACAATTCAATGGAGAATAAAGAACCTTAAGGTCTACGGAGATTCATAGTTGGTCATTAGACAAGTCAACAATGACTATATGACAAAAGATGAGAAGCTAATACTATACAAAGAACAGATGGACAGGTTGCGCACTAAGTTCCAATACATCTTTTTTGAGTAAATACCAAGGAATGAAAACAAAGCTGCAGATGAGATGGATACCATAGCATCACTAATCCATATGTCAGGCAATGTAACCATATTCCATTTTTTAGTGGAGCAACTCATGATGCCATCACATCAAGCACCAATCACAGAATCGCGGTGTGTCCTTGTTGGTCTTGAAACCCCATGGTACCATGACGTGTATAATTACCTCCAAACTAGTGTCTTACCTTCCAATTTGTCTAGGAACCAAAAAAATTCCCTCATCCGCCAAGCCTCTAGGTATATCATTCTCGCAACTACTCTATATAGATGAAGTCTAGACGGAATGCTATTACGATGTCTCACTTCCACAAAATCCTAGAGAGCTATGTACGAGGTACATGAAGGAATTTATGGAACCCATAGAGGTGGCAACATCTTAGCTAAAAATATTATCCGCATGGGATACTATTGGCCAATAGTAGAGACAGATGCAAACAAGTATGTACAAAGGTGTAGGCAATGTCAGATTCATGGAGACCTCATCCATGCACCAACCCGAGAACTAAATACTATCACTTCGCCATTACCATTTTCTATGTGGGGATTTGACCTAGTGGGCAAGATTACACCATCTTCAGCTAATGGACATAAATACATCATAGCAGAAACATAGTACTTCACTAAGTGTGTGGAAGTAATTCCCATCACTTACATAACCGAAAAGCAGATCTCAATGTTCACACTCAACAATATCATCTGTCAGTATGGAATTCCTCAAACCATCTTGACAGATCACGGTACACCTTTCCAAAACAAAGATGTTAAAGAGCTATGTGAACAATTCCAAATGAAGCAAGGGTTCTCTTCATTCTATTATCCTCAAGGTAATGGCCAGGCTAAAGAGAAAAACAAGACCATTTTTAAAATCTTGAAGAAAATAGTGAATGAATCAGGGAGAGACTAGCATTTACAGCTTAGTCCCGCATTATGGGCATCCAAAACTAGCGTGAGAACACCTACAGGAGCCACTCATTTCCCCCTACTATATGGATCAGAGGTGGTTATACCCCTCAAAGTGGAAATCCCATCCCTGGGGATATCATTAAAGAACCTGATTTCAGATGAAGAGTACATAGTATCAAGGCTCAGTGAACTGGAGCTACTAGATGAAAGAAGACAAAATGCATTCAACCACTTACAAGGCTATCAGAATTGCCTTAGAAGGAATTATCATAATAAGGTGAGACCATGAACCTTTGAGGTAGGAGACCTCATCCTCATGGAAAATCAAAAGAACCAAGAAGAGCGAGTCAAACCAGGAAAGTTTGAGCCTAACTAGCTAGGACCATATGTCATTATCAACTCTACCTAGAGTAGGGCATACTAATTGGAAACACCAAAAGGAGATCGAATCCCTAAATACATAAACAAGATGCACCTCAAGAGATTCTATGCTTGAGGACTCAATGGTTAAGGAAACTATCTACATATCCAGAAAATACCAAAAAAATTCAAAAAATCTCTTGAAAACTTGGAAAACAGACACATTGGCGACAACAAAAAAATCAAAAAAGAAAAAAATTAAAGAGAAACAAAATTTCTCTCTTAGTGAAAACTTGGAAAACAAGTGCTATTGAGTAGGTACCTTGGTGAAAACCTGGCAAACAGGCGCCAAGTGTTAAAATCCAACTTCACTGTCAATGAACTCCAAGATCAAAAGCTTGAGCACACTTCAAATGCAAGATTGACTGCCCAAGCTATATCCAGAAGCACAATCCGCTCTGAGCACCAACACTTATCGATGGTTAGTACTAGTCCACTAGACTAGGGGGCAATTCTAAAGTCCTAAAAAAATCCCCAAAAATTAGAAAACTCATCAAAAATCCTAAAAAGATCAAAATGTCCTGAAAAAATCAATCTTTATCAAAAAAGAATCAAAAAAATTGCAAAATCCAAAGAAATAAAACCAACTCGATTATCAACAAAGCAAAGGGAAATCACGCCAAGTCAATCACTGTCAAAACATGAGCTTTGCAAATTAGCATTGGGCCCATATGACACAGCTTTATCAATCTATCAAATCTATCAGCAAGCAAACTGGCGACCAAGCCAATCTATCAAATGTCACAACCATGAGCTTTGTGAATCAGCATTGGGCCCATCTGACCTAGCTTGATCAGCCACCAAAAATGATCACAATCAATCAATCAATCATATCAATCATCTTACACAGTGATGGATACGCTCAAAACCAGATAGGTCAGTCTTATATGAGTCATTTATTAACTGAAACCAAACACAATCAAAGCAATCAAGCCTATCAAGAGAGTTGAGCCAATCAAGAGAACCAAACTGAATCAAGGAACAATCAAAATGTTGACTAGGTCATTCAGTTGGTCAGATGTCAATCTACATTTTGCGGTTATGTTCTTACGCTACTCCACGATCCACCAAGTGAGGAGAGTAGCTATGATGGATCGTGACTTATTTTCTTTGATTGTTGTCTTTTGAATGTTCACTTTGATTCTGGGGCCATGATGATTTAGGATAAATGCGGAAGGCGCTGTCACTTATCTGGCAGCCACACAGTTCCACGATCTGAGCTTAATCTTGGGAAAGAATTGGACATTTCTTCTCTGTTATATGCTTGTTTATTTACCAATAGAATCATAGCGGTACCCAGATGAACTTTGGGTGCATTAGATTTCTATCTTGGTTTTTATGGGCTTTCTTCTTAAAATCAAGAGTTCACAGTGCTATCCAGATGGACTCTGTGTACATTGGAATTCTATCTTGGTTTTTGGTCTTTCTTTTTCAAAATCAAGATCTCACGGTGCTATCCAGATGGACTCTAGGTGCATTGGAGTTCTATCTTGGGTTTATTTTTTCTTTTGTTTGGTTTATTCAGAGGGAAAAGCGGTATCTAGATGGTCAATATCTGGGTGCTTTTAGCTCTCTTTATTTTCAAACAGGGAACATAGTTGAACCCAGATGGTCAATATTTGGGTGCACAAAGTTCTCTTTCTATTCAATCTCTCTACTCCTTTTGGTTATCAAGAGGTCATGGCGGTATCCAGATGGTATGTGATCTGGATGCATTGGACACTATTCATAATTTCATAAAAAAGATGTAACGATGACAAAAATTGGAAACACTGCAGCAACTTGGGTCACTCATCCATTCTATTAATTCATTTCTATCAAAAAAATCAAAAATCCTTTCTATCATTCCATATCTATCAATCGATCCCAGAGAACACATTTCCACTAACTATCTTCTAACTAACACATGCATTACTCAGATATTTTGTACATAATAGATTGCATCCATTCTATTTAAGTGCATGAGAAAAAATTAGAATAATAGCAGTTGCATACATGGTAAATCATATCACATGCATCCATAAGCATCTCATATAAACATGCATTTCATTTCCACCATCCTACATACACGTCAGTATCATAGGAAAAGTAAATTATCCATCTAAGAGTCTGCATAATAGAATCACTTTGCATAAGCATTTCAACAAGTAATCATGTATAACCATACATATAGCAAGTA
Organism: Thuja plicata; assembly: GCA_018584345.1. Taxonomy (NCBI): domain Eukaryota; kingdom Viridiplantae; phylum Streptophyta; class Pinopsida; order Cupressales; family Cupressaceae; genus Thuja; species Thuja plicata. The sequence continues at coordinate 2,292,617 of MU225683.1, read as the reverse complement.
AATCAATACCTACATCTCATATAAATCAAAATATCTGAGTACAATGAATAGTCACAAGTCAAGATAAAAGAAGGTGATAAACATATATATCAATAAATATCAGTGTGTCAAGATACAATCATCAATAAGCCTCAAAGTATATCAATGGAGCTCACTAGAAAAATGGTACATGATACAAAAATAAAGTCTACAAGTGTCAACAAGAGTTACCCCGACCCTCATCACTAGGTGGACGAGGGGGTGGCATATCAGACGCAAGTCTCTATGATGGACCAGGACCACCAACACCACTGCTCTGCGACCTCTGTGCTATGCTCGATTACTGTGAGGATGTATAACTTGAAACCCGTTGAGCTGAAGGAACATCGCCCTCATAGTGGTGCCGCCAGTACTCAATCTCTCTCTAGGCCTCACGCCCAGATCTATAATATCGGTCCATTACATCCTGATGTGAAGCATCATGTACACTGTTAATAAATGATCGTACCTCAGCTCGAGCTTGTTGCTCTCTAACCTCCACCATAGTCACCTTGGCCTCGGTTGCTGCAACCCTACTCTCTAAAATAGTGGCACGAGCATCAGAAGAGGAAAGTCTAGCCTAAAGATCAAATACCTGTTGCGTCAGTCTCTCAAGATTGGAAGGATATATATCCATCCCTCCCATAGCCACATCCATCTCTCCCTCCTCTGCCCTATCCCCCAATCCCTCATCTCTCCTCCACCTCACAACCCAAGAGTCCTCACTATCATAACTATCTCCAGTACTGCTGCCAATACTACTACTACCAGTAGATACGCTAGATCCTGACTCCTCTACATCCAAAGCCTCAACATCAATATCTGTTATCTCAACATCTACATCCTTAGCTATGAATCTCTCCTCCAATCTCTCAAGAAGCACAACAGTAGTGCGAAGACGCACTCATTGAACCAACTAAGGACCCTCTTACTCTAAACCCTCCTCCTCCTCCGGGACAGCACCTAATCCAACCTGCTCACTACTCTGTCCACCCCTTGTCCTCACCCTCCCACTAGCACCTCCAGGACCAGGATCATCTCCACCATCCCCATCACCATGGCCACCATCTCGACCCTGGCCCCCATCTCTCCCCTGTCCTCTATCTCGGCCACCATCCCTACCACCTCCATCCCTGCCACCTCCATCTCTACCACCCCCATCCCTCCCTTGACCCCGCCTCTAACGTGGTCTCCTCAATAGTCTACCAACAACTGGTCGTGACACATCAATGAGTGGCTCTGGACGGGTAGCCTACCACCATGCATCGTACTGTGGAGTAGTGCCTATAACAGAATAAGTTCAGATATCAGTAACATATACACGATCAACATAAAGGACTATTCAAAGGAAAGATATCTAAATAGTGCAAAAAAATAGCTAAGTATGGCCACATCAGAACATAGAAATACATCAAGCAGGGGAAAATTCAAAATACATATCAGCATCCACAGTCGCAGATCTTCAAGTCCATGCAACAGACATGAGACCCTGGAACTCAGTAACAGCTGCATCTAGAGGAACAACTGCACCCCAGAGAGTAGCATCTCTCAGTCTACAAGAAAAGTAAGCATATGAATCAGACACATCCTGCATCTCCCCATACTACCGCAACACCCTATCGGTGTTGTGGAAATCTATCATATGCACGTGCCTACTGACATGGTCAATTAGGAATCTCTGCTCACGACAGAAAGGTAAATACACGTCCTCATATCCAGCTGCTGCCGCCAAAACATCAAGTGGCCCATGTGAGACTGAACGATGGCACCGTCATGCATGAATACATATGGTCTCCCTGTAGGAAGATCTTGAGCACCAACGGGCCTGCACACTGCAATGTGCTCCCAAGCCCATTTCTGAAGCAAGGTAGCACCACACCCAAGTGACTTACCTCTGAGGTAAGTAGCATACAACATATGGAACTACATATGGGCCAACATGCATAGACCCTAGGCATATAGGGTATGATCTCAAACCATACCACGTAGACAAGCACCAAACCTGACAAATAATCTGTGTTAGTGACGATCGGGACACAAGATCCCATGAATCAAACTACCTAACAATGTGGACAACCTATCAAGCCCCATCCCAAATCTAGACCATGGGATATCATAGGGATCATACATCCCAAGCTAGTCCTAGGGCAGCCTATAAGAAAGCTTGGACAATGCAGTCACACCAACATCCCGGTCGTACTCAACAAGGGCCCCTAAAGAGGAATATGCAGGATGCGATAAACATCCTCCAAAGTGATTGTGCACTCGCTAGTCGGTAAACTAAAGGTACAAGTATCAAAATGCCACCTCTCTAATAAGGCGGAGATTAGACCCCTGTTGGTCGTGATCTTGGGCATATAACAAATCCATTAGAGGCCTAACTGCCTCAGAATGTCTCTCTCAGCCTCAGTAACATGAAAGCGCAGAACCAAACCTGAGGGTCTCGACTCCCGGCATCGAAGGATAGTCCCAGAATACTACAAAACAATAGAAAGAAAAGTATCAGTAACAAGTCAAGTCAAGTCATTAATGCATGTTAGAAAAGGCTTATCAGAATAATTGTGACAAACCACAAGAAAATGTGGCACTTTTAAGGCCTTTGCGGCAAACAAATATCAATTGTGGCATGTAATCGGCAATTGCGGCATCAAAACCGCAATTGCGGCAAAACCGCAGCCTATTGCGGCATAGTTTCAAATTTTCAAAAAAAGCAATAATTTTAAAAGCAATAAATGACTGCATTAATGACAGGGAGGACAAGATCACATACCGGACGTCCTGCACCAGCTGGCCGATGAAAAGTACGAACCTGATCAGAGACATGAATAATGCCCAAAATGCCCACCATAGCTCAAAGAAGACACCAAAAAGCAGAGATAACATGGTAAAACTCACCAGAAGTATCAGAGCTCCAGAGTGCAAAGTGACAAATGAAAGGCTCTCCTAGTTATTTATAGAGGTTTTCAAGAAATCCTAATTCCTCCAAGAGCTCAAAATTATCTTCCCGGACCCCAAAAATTTCAAAACTCAATATCAAAGGCATACTAAAGCATTTTGCAAATCAGTTAGCTACCCAGATTCACAATTTGTAGTTTCAACAAATTAACGCTCATGTCGCGACTTTTTGCTCAAATTTGTTGAGGGGGCATAAATACACCTGCTATCATCAGGGCAAGCTGGGGCGAGATCAAAACAGAGAATCTTTGACACACTGCAACAAGCCACATTGCATCAAACAAGGGCAAATGTAAACACCCTAAAATGGACAGGCTTGCGACTTTACATTAAAAACACTAATTTTCATCTATTAATTAATGGTTTTTTAATCGTTAATTAATCATCTATTTTCCTTTAAATTCATTCCCCAAATTGTCTAATCAAATTCCCAAAATTAATTAAATAATTAATTTTATTTAATTAATTAACCTTAATTGATTAATTACCATTAATTAATTAATTAAATTAAATTTCCTATAGTTTAAATTGAGATATTTAAACTTACTAATTAAATTCTTCCAATTAAATTAATTTCAATTAATTTAATTTAATTTCATTCAATAAATCAATTCTAAATAAAAAAGAATTCAATTATCTCACATGTTGAAAACTTTAATTACATAAATGAATTAATATTCATTTATTTTCAAAGAGATAATCCTTAATCAGATCACACGGGTTACTCCACCCATCTCTCCAGTTCGCATGGGTAACTCCACCCACCTCTTCAGTTCTAAAAGGTAACTCACAATTAGCTCTTCAGTCAACCAAACTCTATCTCCTCTCTCCCAGTTGAAGAGGTGGAGTTTACTGATGGCTTCTCTAGTTCCCTTTAATTTCAACCATTCATCTCCCTATCTTTGGGATTGATCTCAACCGTTCATATCATCCTCAATTCCTATATAATAAACCCTTCATAACCATTTGAAGGATCCAGGATTTCAAGCTCACGTGCCCCATTACTCTGTCAGATTGGTTCTAGCATTCAAGCCTTCTTGCGATCACACACACACACACATTTCAATTATCAAATTCTCGACTCTCTCAAGTCATAAACGCTGCCCACAACAATACTGAGCATCAAAAATAGTGTTTCAGAAGGAGTAGAGAGAGACAATAGAAGCTTCAAGCAATTGGGTTTGCATTCATTTGTTTTCCTTTCTTTGCTTGTATATTTTATTAGTAGTTTTTGTATTGATTTCCCCATTGCAAAATTGGTGCTAGTAACCCTCATCGTTGGAAAGCGAAGGAACCACGAATCCGAAGAGGCGTACAGCTTTATGTCAAATGTCTCCCGACAAAGCCCCGGGACCGTATGGGTTTCCACCAAGTTTTTTTCACCACCGTTGGTCTACTCTGGGTTTGGATTGACAAAATCACGAGAGACAACTAGATCTTCAGAAAAATTCCTCAAATAAATTAATAACACATTCATAGTCCTCATCCCTAAGAAGGATAAAGAAACTTGCTTGGATGAATTCAGACCAATTTTACTTTGCAACACAATATACAAGATACTCACAAAAACCCTAGCCAATAGACTAAAAAGGATTTTGGGGAAAATAATTGGTAAAGACTAGACTGGATTATTTCCTAACAGATCCATATTCGATGGAGTGATCATTGCTCAAGAATCTATCCATTCAATTCAAGAAAATAAGCAACCAAGCATGATTATAAAACTAGACATCAAGAAGGCATATGAAAAGGTGGATAGGATATTTTTAACTAAATGCATGGAAAATTTTGGCTTCTCAAGGGCTTGGGTAAATCTTATCTTCTATTACATCTCAACACCTATGTTTTCAATCCTCATCACTGACACACCTCATGGTTATTTTGAAAGTTCAAGAGGGATCAGACAAGGAGACCCATTATCTCCTTTCCTTCTCATTATCATGGTTGAAGCTCAAGATAGAAGGCTTGACAGCCTCCAAAATCAAGGCATACTCAAAGGCGTGGAAATCACTTCCTCAGTAAGACCAGTGACTCATCAGCAATTATCTGATGATACAATGCTCTTTGGGAAGGGCACTAAAGGTGAGGCCATCTAGCTAAAAAGGTTACTTTCTAACTACGTCATGCCCTTGAGACGAGAAGATAATAAAGAGAAATCACAAATATATTTTTTCTATGTCAAAAAAAGGACACAACAACAAATTATTAACACTCTTGGTTTTAAGGAAGGCAAGCTCCCTTGTACATACTTAGGGTTTCTAAGTGACAAATCATTGAGATATACAATAGCGTGGAAACCTATTGGAGAGAAAATAGATAGGCGGATGGAGTCTTGGAAATCCAAATGGTACTCTTGGGTTGGGAGGATCATTATGTTAAAAGGCACACTTGTAGCCATCCTAATCTATCTTATGTCTTGCAATTCATTACCAGCAGGGAGCTACTTGGATCTAGTGAAGAAACTGAGGAAATTCTTCTACCAAGGAACAAACACAAAGAATAAATTTGTTTTAGTAGCTTAGGAAAAAATATGCAAACCAATTGGATATGGAGGGACGGGCATCAAGAACTAGTTACATAAATATCAGGCCTTAGGGGCAAATTTGTTTTGGAAAATCCAACAGGAGAAACACCTCAAATGGGTAAGGATCTTAAGAGGGAAACACCTTTCCAACCTAAATGAAGTTGAGGCTTTAAGAGTGAAGGAAATCCCTAGGGGATCCCGGATATGGAACTTCATATCCAAGTCCAGCAACATAATAACAGATTAAATCACTTAGAATATAAAGGACGGTAGTAGAGCACTTTTTTGGAAAGATTCATGGGGAGGCTACCCTATAATTATAAATTAATGGAGTAAAAAATAATCAACAGCATTTGCCCAGAAAAGTGGGGGATTTATGTCAAAGATTATATTACAACCCCAGAGCTCAATTCTGAAGGAAAATGGTAGTGCAAGCATTTTGAGTGTCTAGGTTTACCTCAAGGGGACATTGAGAGCCTTAGACTAATTTTGAAGGATAGATTTTTCCTAGTCATACAGGATAGGGATGAAATCATCTGGAATGGAGCCAAATCAGGTGAACATATTGTGAAGGAAGGCTACAAGATAGCTTCAGGGCAACTGAATCAGACCAAATCATATTTCCAAATCAATTATGTTGGAACAAAGTTTGTCTACCAAAGGCTGGTATTTTATCATGCACAACTTTACAGGGAAGAATCTTGACAACAGATTGGTTTAAAAGGTTTGGATATCAGGGCCCATCTATTTTCTCTTTATACAACAATAATGAGGAGGACGTAAACCACCTTTTACTCACATGTCCCTTTTCATTAGAATGTTGGCAATGGATGTGTGCAAAATTGGGATGGATATAAACATTAGAAAATGACATTTTATCTCTATTCAAATCTTGGGCCATCTTGTTCAAGGAGAGTCTATGTGGGAACCTCTCAATCATATCGCCTTCAATATTGGTTTGGGAACTATGGAAAGAAAGAAATTTAGGATATTATTTCAAGTAAAAACTATGGATAAAGCTTTGCTGCTAAACAAAATCAAAGCAGTTATAGTAGAAATAATAAAATCACAAATTCGGGCTCAAAGTTCTTTACCAAAATTTTACACTAGTTGGGATTATAAAATGTTGAAGAGAGCTCCCCAAGTTTTAGGCAGAGGAGACCAAGCTAGTTTAAGGAATAGAGATAATTGTTCTTGGAACCCACCCAACATGGGATGGTATAAACTAAACTTTGATGAGGCTTCCATAGGGAATCTTGGACCTTCAGGTGTTGGATGTGTAATACATTCTTGCCAAGGCAAGACCATAGCTAGACTATCAAAACCCTTGGAAAATGACACAAATAATGTGGCAAAATTCAAACCTCTGCTAGAAGGATTATCCCTATGTTTAGAATTGGGGTTGGCTAAGATAGATATTGAAGGTGACTCCATAATTATGGTGAATGCGGTTAGATCCAAGTCAACACCAAATTGGAAGCTTCATTCGTTACTTGAGGTGATCTTAGATTTGATCAGTAGATTTGAGCAGGTTACGATTAACCATATTTACAGAGAAGGTAACTATATGATAGATGAACTGGCTAAACAAGGAGCAAAAGGAACCTGTATTAAGAAGATATTTTTAGTATAAGAGAATCTTATAATCCGAGCTGACTTTGTCTTGCACTGATAAGCCAAACACCCATTGTAGGGATGTGATAAAAAATTTGTCAACTGACATGAAATACAAGATGGCAATTGGAAATTAAAATTTTGATTGGCAGGAAATTCTATGTGATGAGAGTTACCCACTTTCAATCAGGTGAAGTAACTGTTAATAAAAAGATCTAGTGGGGATATGACTGGATGACAGAAATAATGCCGGATTACGACACCGCCAAACTTCATACTAAGGGACAAGGAAAAAGACTACTGGCTGAAAAGATAAGACAAGTGGTTGAGATGGCTAGAACTGGACTTGATGGGACATCTCACCTACTTGCACCTCCAATTTTGCAAGAGTCGCTCGGGCTAAAGAACAAATTCTATATAATTCTAGCAGTTGTCATTCACAGGGCTAGGAAACATCAACCCCGAGGATCGCTGACATGTGAGAAATGACGTTCATCAATAGACATAATATATTCTTAAGGAAAATATTGTTGGCCAAGGAAAAGGAAGGACACTTTATAAATAGATAGTCAACAAAGTTTTTTATGTGTCCAACATTCTTAAAATTCTAAACAGTGGAGTATTGTGAAAGAAAAGCAAGTCTCTAAACTTTCTTTCTAAAAAACCTTGAGATTGATAGTTCTTTGTGACTACTTTGGTTTTCTTTTGCAGGTAGGTGAGTGGTAGATGCAGGCGGCTGCATCTAACAAGGATACTCTCATTAAGCTCAATTCCAATAACCAGCAGACAACCTTTGACACTCCAATTTATGAGCTAAGGTTGTAAGAAGTTTCTAAATACAAGCACCATCTAGCTATGCATTCCTTGAAAAAGGTCTTGGGTTTCAATTTCCTCTTCACTAACCACCCTCACAGAGTGAACACAAATATATGTGATGGCTTCTTGGCTACCATCCTTGTTGGAGGGGTGCAAAAATTAACAACAGAAGAGTTATGCTTCAGACTGTTTGAAGAAAACTATTTGGTGGGTTTACACGAGGCCATCATCAACATTGATGAGGACTTGACCACTCCTCTCCCGTTTGGACATGCAGTTTTTATGAGGGCAGGGGATCCTTTTCCAAGATTTGGGAGTAAGCAGAGGAGGAATATATATTTGTTCTTTTTTTTGGTGGGGGTGGGAATGGGAAGACTAAGACATTAGAAGTATGATGCGGAGAGGAGGTTCCTTTCTAAAAAAGTTTCTGGGACTACAAGACGACTTAGAGGATCCATTTGGAGATTATTTGGATGAGGATATGGGTTGGTTTTATCAATACAAATATGATGAAAAGTTGGACAGTTTGGGTAGTGAGGACTCCAAAGATGAATATGAACAAGAAAATGAATATGTGGAAGAAGAAGATGAAGTAGAAGAAGATGAAGATGAAGATGAAGGTGTGGATGTAGAGGCAAATGAAGTAGCAGATGAAGAAGATGAGGAAGAGGTAAATGATGAAGAAGAAGAAGAGGATGACCAAGAGGCCAAAAGTGTCGCTTCAGGAGAGGAAGATGATGTGGGCTCTTCTTCTTCATCAGACTGAGAGGAAGAGATAAGACCATAGTTTTCAAACTATAGTTCATTTGCAAATATAGTCTTATTAAGTTTAGTCTAGGCTTTTCTTTTTGAAATATTGCATTTGCAAAATCAGTTTCAACTCATTAGATTCTGCTTAGCTACTGATAGGAGCTAATTAGTGCTCCTTTTTTGTTTTCATTTTTTATTCTTAGCTTTATCTTTCTACCCTCAGGATTGATACTTGGAACAATTTGTAGCTTATTTTCACTTATATTTAATACAAAACTCTTGGCTTCGACCCCTTATTTAGTAAAAAAATGCAAGTATACAAACATAGAAAATTTAAAAAGAATATTTAAAAAATAAACCTAACAATTTATAACATATCAAATTTTGGTATAGGTTTGCTTTGTTTTGTTCGTAGAAGTTTTTGATATTGTTAGAGTGATGTTCACGTTCTTGAGTTTTTGAATTGTTGGCCTTATGTGTTCGTTGTAAGGGTACAACACCCTAGTTTTGTTGTTGCTAATATTAAAAACATATCAAATTTTAAGAATGTCAATTCAATAGACAAGAGCAAGTGCTATTATTATAAAATAAAATAAAAAGTGAATGTACCAATATTAATATGGGCAACATCTATCTAGCCCCTTAAATTCGATATACCCATCCACATGCATTATGTTAATAACTCCAATCTACATACTAGAGTGATTTGTTTTGCCGACACCACTTAATTGTAGTTAAGTTATTTTTAAAAGATCTATGAAAATTGACCAAATAATAGATACTTTTCATTATTACAATTTTATAATATAATTTTTTAATTTATTAAATTATATTGTTTTTATTTTTACTACTAAATAATTTATTTTTAATGAATATTTTTTAATATACATATTATATAAAATTTAATTTATATTAGTTTTATAAAAATATGTTAAAAAATTACTTTGTAGACTCAAATTTGTGTCTTTGCATGATTTTAGTTATTTTATATTTAACAATTTGTAATATAAAAATAAATCTTGGAATAAACTATGTTTTTTCTAACTAGTATAAAAATATATAATTTTAAAGAGTAATTTAGATTTTAATTTTTTTTAATGGATAAGGGGCTATAGCCGATGTGACATTTATTAATTATAATAAAAGTACAATTGTCTTGGTTCAAAAGCATACCAGGAGGAAAGAACTAGCAAGAAAATCTTCGGTCATAGTTCGTACAACCTATAACTAAATATAATTACATCAAACAACATCTTGCCAATACCAAATCTGAAGAACACTAGGCAGGAATCCTCCAGAAGCCTCATCCTAAAAAATCACTATGGCACATCTTCAACCAAAATCTTGCGTGCCTTGCCTCTCCTTGTTACTGCCCTTCTCGTTCCTTCCCTTTCCCAAGATATATTTATTCTACTCCCAAGCTTGAAGTTTTAAGTCTACAGTTAAATGAAGCTTTTATATCTTGCTCCAAATATAGCACAAATTATTAACATATTTGTCAAAAGGATTAAAGAAGCCCTCTTATCTTTATCTTCATCCTTCCTGGTTGTCACGTGTTTTGATTAGGATTCAATATTGATGTTGTGATTCCAAGGTCACCGAAGTTTCTACCTCTTGTGAGTCTCAGTATATTGAAACACATCTAACTACCTAAGTCTGAAGGAGAAGAAGATCCTTTGCTGGCAAAGTCCTTATGGACCTCATAGCACTCCTCTACCTTGTCGTCTTCACAACTTTCGTTGAAGAGGAAGAAAAAGGAGGATTGTTCTCAAAATGTTGGTTTAAAGAATTCGCCTTCCACTCCCAACTTTGTCATTTCATTTGCTACTAAATTATCTTCCCTATATATTACTATAAATGTATAATTTAATAAGTTAAAATAATTTTGAATTAAATTTATGTAGTATATTTAATCCTGCTTAGTGTGTAATCTTACTATGTAACTTTACTTTGCGGCTCCCTTACATAATTTTTGTTTTGGCATATGTCACCAAAATATGTAGTAAATGAATAACAAATAAACCCTTATAACAATAAATATTGACTCATTACTTCTTTGCAATAACCACTCTTAGTTATCCTCTTTTTATAATTTGTTTCATTACATTTTAAGTGCTATTGAAATAGACCAAGGAACTTTTTTTCTTTTATTATTGAAAAATATAAAATTAATTTTAGAAAAGCAATAATTTATAAATTTCTTTTTATATAAATTATGAAATTAGTTTAATAAATTATAAAACTAATTCAATGAAAAATAAATTATTAAATTACTTTTTCAAAATAATAAATTAAATAATTTTTAATAAAATTAGTTTTAAAATTTGTCAAAAATACTTTAGAAAGATAATAAATTATATTATAAACTCACAATAATAATAATTATAAAAAAATTATATGAAAATTGAATTATTAAAGTACTTTTACATGTTAAGAAGAATTAAATTTAATTTTAAATTATAATGTTACACATTAATATTAAATGTTTTTAAAATAAAATTATCACTTTTCTATATTATTTTTTTTTGGTAGTTTATTTCATAAAATGATAAGATTTTTATAGTTAAATATTTATTGAGATTTGAAATTTTTTTGCCAAATACAATATGAATATCTCAAACTAAAATAAAAGTTCTTGTCTTGTTTTAAAATTTGCACATTTTCGGAAATCTTATAAAAGTAACTTAAGTGGCACTTAAATGGTGCTCACAAAAGAAATCAGTGGAAAAAGAAATCAATCACTGCAGTTAAATTTTATTTATTGAAAAGAATATATGTAGACTGCAGTTATGAACATAATGCATGTGGATAGGTATATGAATTTAAAGAACTAGATAGCCCTTGCCTTTTAATATAGAGTTAACTTTAGAAAACTTATCCAACAAAATATAAAAAATATAATTAATTTTAGAAAACATATTTAAGAAAATATTAAAATAGAAATTAATTTTAAGAAACATGTCAAAAAAATATTTTAAAAATATAATATAAAAAAAGAGAAAAATTTTAAAATTATTATTAAAACTAAAACCTAACAATACGAGGCAAATATGCCACTGCAGTCTGCTACCATAATAAAAAAAAAATACAAATAAATTTACAAAACAAACGCATACAAAGAAAAGCTAGCAGGTTTTTTATTTTTTTTATTGGATAAGCTAGCAGTTTATGGTAAATCAATAATTATTAAGTGCTAGTTATAACAATCTAAACTCTTCTCGCCCGTTTTTAAATTATCTGCCTGTAACTATGAATAGATTACAAAGTGTGATTAATTTCAATCTCAATGTGTCCTGTAGCCTTCGGAGGCGACTATTTGGGAAGGACGCATTGGGTGCATATCAATCGATCTCCATATAAATATCTGGATCGAATTATGTCAATTCCTGCATTGATTTTCTTCATTTCCTGGCGATTTATATCAAAATTGCAGGAATTGAGAAGGAAAAAAATGGGAGTTGTGAAGAATTTGTCGCCTGTGGACCCGCAAAAGAGCAGGAAGACATTAGTACTGGACTTAATTGGAACCCTGGTTCATATAAGCCGAGATCCACTTCCAGGCTCGTTAGCAGTTGAGTATAAATTTAATGGTAGGAAGAAGAAAGAGAGATTTTATGTTACAAAAAGGCCTGGTTTGGATGAGCTCTTAAACAAGCTCTGCAGCATTTATGAAATGGTGATTTTCAATGAAAATGGGAAGAACTTCACAGATGCAATTCTCAAACAACTTGACCCCAGTGGAGCTGCAATTCCCATGACCCACCGCTTATATGCAGATTCTTGTGTACTAAAGCATCCTAATTCAGTGTTTGTGAAAGATCTTAATTTGCTTGACAGGGATTTGAGCAAGGTTATATTGGTTGATGACAAGCCTTATTATACTTATCAGTGCGAGAATGGCTTCCCTGTGAGTGTGTTTAAGGGGGATAAGAAAGATAGAATGCTGTTCCAGCTCATAGAATTCTGCAAGAGAGTTGCAGATAGAAGTTCAGACATAAGGGAAGATATCGCTTCTTATCCCTTGTCTGTGTATAACAGTTGCCTGTTGCCTCCTGTGAATCACAGCAAGTTTACACTGGTATTGGAGTTGAAGGGAGTACTAGTTGATATTAATCCATTTTTCCAGAAGGGGGAATTTAGGGTTCAGTATGGATTTGGGGGAGAGATGCACACTGCTTTTGTCTCCAAAAGGCCTGGATTGGACAAATTCTTTGAAGAATTGCAAGGGCATTATGAATTGGTGGTTTTTACTGAATCAGAGAGACCTAATGCAAGTGCTCTGTTAGATAAGCTTGATCCAGAACAGAAAGTGATCCCTCTAACACACAGGCTGTTCAGAAATTCATGCACAGAAACCCAAGGCGGCCTTGTGAAAGATCTTTCAAAGCTTGGGAGAGATCTGGAGAAGGTGATTTATGTTGATGTGTGGTCTTGTGGTTGTTTGCAGCCGGAAAATTTGCACACTGTGAATTCTTTCAGCAGAGATATGCAAGTTATGGACAGTGCTCTGTTTGACCTCATGGATTTCTGCAGCCACGTTGCAAAATCCAGGGCTTTAGATGTGAGGACACATTTAGCAGCTCAGAAGGATAAAAACGAAGAACAGAAAATAGATGAGAATATGCCCTGGTTGCCCCCAATGGAAGGAAATCATAGGAGGACTGTAGTTTTAAACCTTAAGGGTACAATTATCCATTCAAGCACATCAGAGCTTCCAAGCTATGATTTTACGGTAGAATTAGAAGGTTTACAGGGAAAACAGACCTGTTATGTGCTGAAAAGGCCTGAGCTGGAGCACTTGTTGAGTAAATTGACAGATCTCGGTTATGAGATTGTGATCTTCACATCAGCTGAAAAGTGTTTTGTGGATGCTGTGCTGGAAAAACTGGATAATCTCGTTCCCCTGACCCACCGTTTTTACAGAAAACATTGCAGGAAGCTGCCAAATTCTGTCCTGATCAAAGATCTTTCAATGCTTGGGAGGGATTTGAGCCAGCTGATTTTGGTCGACGACAGGCCGTATTTTTCTTACCAGTCAGAAAATGCCTTTCCTATGTGTGAATTTAATGGCGACACAAATGACAGAGCCCTGTTCGAGCTCGTGGGATTCTGTAAGCATCTTGCGAAGTCCAGAGCCTCATCAGACCGAGACGTCAGAAAAGAGCTTCTCTCCTACGCACGGATGCTCTCTTCTCTTAATCTCCATGACCAGATGTTGCCTCCAATGGCAAAATCTGACAGGATAATGAATAAGAAAACCCTAGTTTTGGACCTGGATGAAACCCTAATTCACTCAACTCAGAAACCCCCCAAAAAGCACGATTTTGTCATTGAATTCTGGAACCCAGATGGCAACTACACTTACTATATTCTGAAACGGCCTTGGGTAGATTTACTGCTGGATGAACTGCGGAACCTTTATGAAATTGTGGTGTTCACTGCATCAACCAAAGAGTATGCAGATCCTATTCTGAACAAGCTGGATCCCCATGGGACCATAATCAAGCACAGACTGTACAGAGATTCATGCACACAATTGCCTGGGCCAAAGCATGTGAAGGATCTGTCAATGCTTGGGAGGAGCTTGAGCAAGGTGATATTTGTTGATGACAGACAGCATTGCCAACCAGAAAATGCATTTCCTGTGCGCAAGTTCTTGGATGACATGAATGATACAGAGCTGTTGAGCCTGTTGGACTTCTGCAAGCGTGTTGCAAACTCCAGATCAGATGCCAGAACACTCATTCTCTCTCACGCGATTTCCCGCCACAATAGCTCTCCTGGGTGGAATTGAAACTTTGAATTCCACAATTTTTAAATCTTTTGTAAAACATGGACCCCAAAGTCTTAAAATTGAATCTGCATAAAAATGATGAGTGTAATGTACAATGTTATGTAGAAAATTATTTGTAAAAAATTTCATTATTTGGTAAGTTCTCTTTTATAAAAGATCTAGTTCACTTGTATATTGTAAGTTGTAAAGGAAGATAATCGTGTTAAATTTGATTATCCTTCTTTAAATAATCTAATAGTCTTTGTACATTTCAAATTGTAGGACAAAATTTCAAATAGTCATTTTATTGTGTCTATGATAATTAAATCAAATGATAATATTAAATCAATGTTGTAATTTTCCTTATAAATTACACTTTGGCTAATTGTAAACATTAAAATTGAAACTCTTCTTATTGTAGCAAAATATTGCGATGTTGAAAGAAATAAACGTAGAAGAAATAATATTGTATTAATTTAAGTATATGCAACTAATAGCTTAGATACTTGTTATTTGTTTTTCCTTAACTTTGACATCTTTTGATTTTTTTTCCAAAAATCGTTTATACATTAGTGTAATGTACAATGTTATGTAGAAAATTTCTATACTTAAATTTCAAGTAATAATTTCACTATGTGATAAGTTCTCCTTTATAAAAGATCTAGTTCACTTGTACATTGCAAGTTGTAAAGGAGGATAACCAAATTTAACAACCAAATTAAATAGATGATCTTCCTAAAAATAATCAAATAGACTTTGTACATTTCAAATTGTAGGACAAAATTTCTAACAGACATTTTATTGTGTCTATGATAATTAAAATCTAATGATAATATTAAATCAATGTTGTATTTTTCCTTATAAATTACACTTTGGCTAATTGCAAACATTAAAATTGAAACTCTTCTTATTGTGCCAAAATATTGCGATGTTGAAAGGAATAAACATAGAAGAAATAAGGAGTTTGCAAGGCGCTTGAATGAATGAGTGTAATGTACAATGTTATGTAGAAAAATTATATACTTAAATTTCAAGTAATAATTTCACTACATGATAAGTTCTCCTTTATAAAAGATCTAGTTAACTTGTACATTGCAAATTGTAAAGGGGGATAATCAAATTTAACAACCAAATTAAATAGATGATCTTCCTAAAAATAATCTAATAGACTTTGTACATTTCAAATTGTAGCACAAAATTTTAAATAGTCATTTTATTGTGTCAATGATAATTAAATCTAATGATAAAATTAAATCAATGTTGTATTTTTCCTTATAAATTACACTTTGGCTAATTGCAAATATTAAAATTGAAACTCTTCTTATTGTGCCAAAATATTGCGATGTTGAAAGAAATAAATGTAGAAGAAATAAGATTGTATTATTCAAGTATATGCAACTAATAGCTTAGATGCTTGTTATTTGTTTTTCCTTAACTTTGACATCTTTTGATTTTTTTTTCCAAAAATCATTTATACATTAGTTATGGATAAACTATTGAAACAAGATAATTTGTTTTCTACCAACAATGAAACATGTTTTTCCTTTCATATATTATCTTTATTTCCTTATTGTAGATGCTTGATTGCAATTTTTCAACATTCAAAGCATCAAAATAATAGATATGATGTTATCTTCTTCTCACTCAATATGATGAAAAAAATTTATTACTTAAACTTTTGTACTTGATGTTTAAATGATCATCAAGAGGGAGAAGAATGGTAAAATTTTAGTGAATTTAAATGGGTTTTAAATAGCTTTATAACACATAGAAACATCATAAATATTCAACCCGTATATGATATCTTGTTATTCTATTTTAGATGTGTTTGTAGTTATTGTACAATAATTCAAATATTTATATTTAATCTAAGGTATAGCTTACTCAAGGTGGTACATTTTACTACTTGTCTAATGCTACAAAGACTAACTATTATCTAGAATCTTTTTTCATATTTTTAAAATATCTATTAAAATTAGTTTATGTCGATATTTATTTAAAATACTAAAAATATATACATGATTATGATTCCTATTAGTTTTTTTTTATATCTGAAATATCCATTTAATTATACTCAATATCATCATATCTTTTTTCAAATATCTTATATGTGTAAATATGAGCTTATTATATCATTATAGTTTTCGGCAACCAGAGTCTCTCTTGAAACGTGACCTCGTTCCTTTTCTAAACATTGGAAATTTGTTTAAAACGGAATTGGGTCCAATTTCAAATGGGGTAACGTTCCAAAAAATGAATGTTACCTCGTTTCATAGCAGGGTTCATTTCATTTTTGACCCTTTTTAAAAAAATTTACTGATATTTTTCCCTACATCAGTAATTGTACTTTAAGTATGGATGACAATGACGAATTGTGCAGATTTTTTACATTTTTAGTATTTTTTATGCAATATTCTATTCTTTGTTTGATGGAATCAATGATTGGGAGCAGGGTCTCAACCATTGAATACATTCTTATGATTGATTTCAATTGACAATCAAGAGATCTAAACAACGTCAGAAGATGAAATAAAGGAGGATTATGACCCCTGAGGAAATCCAAGAAGAGAAAGAGAAAGAGGCTAAACATCAAAGAGATAGAAGAATGAAGATGTGCCAAATTAATAATAATGAAGATTCAGGATCCGCAACAATTGAAGAGACAAACATTATAGATACCATGGGGGATACGATGGATGTAGAAGATGAAAATGTCAAACATGTGAATGCAAGTACGTCTTTGAATGCACATTTTATAGATGTAGAAAATTTGACAATGAACACTGTTCTGGGTACGTCTTCAAATCCACCTTTGAATGATACTGAAACTATGGTTATAGATGATACCCTTTATGCAGATTTATTACAAACATATACTAGAGCTGAAATTGATTCAATGCCTAACATAGTTTTTCAACTTAGAGATCATGAAAATGAAAATTCCCCTAGTGTTGTTTAAAATGAAAATCATTTTGTTGGTGCAAATCAAAATCCTCATTTTGCCGAAATTGAAAATTCTTATGTTGTTGAAAATAAAAATCCTTATGTCATTGAAAAGGAAAATGGAAATCCTTCCCTAAATGAAAATGAAAATCCTTGTCAACAAGGTGTAAGCAAGAGTTCTAATGATGTTGATTATGAAAATTATTTTTTGGAAATTGAAAGTAATGTTTTGGATGGTCTTTCTGGTAAGATGTATTGGAGGCAGATAAGAAAGTATGCTAATAAAATATAAAATAATTTTTTTATCAAAAAAAGTTAGCTGCATTTGAATGTCAACTTGTGATTCAATTGATGAGAATGTCAAAAATGAGAAAAGTAATGAAAAATTTAAGCATTAAAGTGAAACAAAATACAAAATATGCATCAGTTAAACATGCTATATCTATTGTTGCTAGTGTCATTGAATCTATTGGAAAAATGAGTCGATCGAAAGATAGGAATGCAACACGATGAGTTATAACATTTTCTATAGTCAATAAAAATACTTTGGATAAAAGAATGGTAAAAAATAATAGTGGAATTTTAAACGTGCATCCTAAAACATTGCTAAGAGCATCAAAGAGAAGATCAAGTATAAAATGATCCAATCAACCAATGTTGGAGTTTTAGTGGTAGACTCCCATGGTCTAACATGAAATTGAATCCTGAAATCAAATCCTTGGTTGAAAAATATTGGCATGATAATACAAGGGTTTCACCTAATGCAAGAGATGTTTTGAAATTAAGAGTGGGCTGTAAAATTCATGATCCTCATCCAAAACACCTATTAGGCACAACCCAAACTGAATTTTATAGAAATTTTTTTAGATGAGGTTGTGTTAACTAGACAAATTACCCTTAGTCAAAGATCATCTGAAAAATGTAAACCTTGGTATGTGAAAATAAATAAGAAACAAATATCTTGTTGTTGTAAAACACATGTTCAATTTCAATATCACTATGATGTTTTTTGATATATACGTTGTACTTTACCTGCTAACATGATTATGGAGGATTGTGGTATTAATATACCACCTGAAACAATCAAGGAGTTTGTAATAGGTTTGTTTTGTCAAAGATCATATGGGAAATCATTATTTTAAGTTCATGTATTTCTGGATAATGCACTAGTTGTGGAATTTTTTTATTATTAGGACAATGTATGCTTTACAGTATTGAAAATAATTTTGGACAAAAATTAGTGGATGTTAAAATATTTACGAATGTTGAGTTTATCCTTTAAAATATAGAAAATTTAGAAAGTGATAAAAATTAATCACAGAAAAACTTAGTGTACATGCATTCATGTCAGAATTCAAGAGCAAGATCGTTCTAAAATACATGAAACACTGTCAATATGCTAGATGGCTTGATGGTCAATTTCGCACGTGTAGAAATACATTTCCAATTGGTACTATACTATCAGTGGTTGACTTTGCAAAAAACTATGCTCTTGCTCCACAAGAGGAAACTCAAGATCAATACTACAATTCAATGCAAGTGGCTATGTTTGTTCATATTGCTTATAGACATGCACATGACAGTATAGAGGATGATAGAAAAATCATGAGGGAGTATCATTTCTACTTGAGTGATAATCGGATGCACTCGTCAGAGTTTGTCCAATATTGTTTTGACAAATTTTATATTAATTTAAGAGAACTATAAATCTAGATGAGAGAACATTTCATATGGTCAGTTAATTGTATGGGATAATTAAAGAATGCTCAAATGTTTTATTATCTAATTAGGGCTCAAAAGGACACCAATATACCAGATTTGTGGAGTTTTTTTGAAGTTGGACATGGTAAATGAGAAGATGATGGAGCTGGTGCATATGTGAAAAACAATTTGGCTAGAGAGCAATGAAAATTTGAGGATGTCACTAAATTTAAAGATGCATGTACTATTGTGGATTTGTGCAATTTAAAATTATTTGTAGGATCAAATGAGAACTCTACAATTATATGATTCTTTTCATTAATTGAAGAAAATGACATTCCATCTAGACTTGATTGTGAGACAATTAGTGGATTAGCATCATGGCATTCATTTAAAAGTTCATATGCAAGCACATGGACTTTGTGGACAAGAGAGCTTGAATTGTTTTGTCAAATTTATATTTCAGGTGATTGGGATGCTTGCGAGAATAAAGAATAGGTCGAAGAATGGAAGCAAAGATCACTGACACCTGCTCAAACATATGAGCAATATGAAAAAATACTTGAAGACAATGATCAACTATTTGCATCAGAGGACTATGATCATGTTTCAGATCTTGGACAAGAAGGTAATTGTATTTTATATATCACTTTCTGTTTGAATTTAATTATCTGTCAAAGTTTATTTTGGTAATTTCAATATGGTAATTAATTATTGTCATTTTATTTTAATTTGCAGGACATGTGTATGTTGGTGTTGCACCTGAGAACAATGAAGAGGAAACAAAGTATTGGTTGGCTAGATGTGTTGAGACCAAACATAAGTTAGTACAACCTAGAGAAGATGATGATGGCTATCATTATCCTATAGGTTCGGTGGTGGTTGTTGGCACTGTTGTGGGTCCACAACACACACCCCATTTTTTGGTCCTCTAACCATGGGGACCCCCCTCTTTTTGTTTTTTTCTGCCTTTTGTCATGTCCGCCCCTCTTTGAAATCCAGTCAGCCACCAGAGAAAATTGTCGAAACCAAGTCAGAGGAAGGAAGAACCCCTTTTTCGGCCTTTCGGCCTTTTGGAGGACTTAGGTACTCCGAAATACTGAAATGGCCGAAAGGCTAAAGGCCCGACTTTTTGGTGTTTTCAGACTCTGAAAACATCGAAAGGCCGAAAAATCAATTCTCTTCCAATATTTTTGGCCTTTTCGGGTCTGAAAGTCCTGAAGCCGCTGATGGCAGCCCGCAGGTTATAAATAGGGGAAGCCTTTATTTCTAAATCACTTTGCATTTATTTTGTGCTCCCACCCGCGATTTTGTCTGCTTCTCGCCGATCGCTTCCACTTCTAAGCCACCTAGTTGTCTTCCCTTTGCGCGTTCATTCGAGGTAGGCTCTCCTCACTCTTCCTCACTTTGTGTTTTTGGGTCTAGGTCTAGGGTTTTGTCGGTGCGCCTAGTGCCTGTCCAGCCTAGGGCATTTTGTTTCTTTATCATGTCAGACCTTTGTGCCTTCATGTGTCGACAGGGACGTCCCTCCCTGTCAGACCTAGGGTTTTCTAGTTTTGTTTTGTCTTAGGTTTAGGGTTTTGTGATCAGTCGCGACCCTTGCCGCAGGTTTTCAGCATCTGAAAGGCCAAAAATGGGTCTTCAAACTCTTGCTAAGTGTTGTTTCAGACGTTTCAGCCTTTCGAACATCCAAAAGGTCTGAAAGACTGAAAGGTCTGAAAAGTCTGAAATCGAGACCTTCATTTGGGCTTTCAGGGTTCATAATCATCTTCGGACGTTTGGCGTTCCTAAACAAGTACCTCTTAGTTTCAGACCCCAAAAATCCCAACGGACTTTGTCCCTCCAAAGGACCTTTTCACACTTTTGGACATTTCGGCCTCCGAACTAGTTTTCGGTGACCAAAACCCTGAAAGGCACAAAAGTGCAAAAAACTTGCACTTGGCTTTTTTATTTAGCTCTCTTTGCTTGCTTTCATAGTTTAAGTTATTTTTTCCAGTTCCATAAGCTACTGATATTTGTCTTTTCTTGTAGAAATGACTGAACCAAAGACATCCTCCCCAATGAAGTATCAATACAAGGGGAATCCCCCTAGCTCAAAGGTGGGAAACAAGCACAGTGAGATAACAGAAACCAACATCAGGAATGTGGATTGGAACAAATTCTTGACTCAGTGCTCCTAGCTAGCAAACAGATCTGATGATATCACCACATTAGTCCTATCCAGGCTAGTGAATGCAGCCGCACACCCAGTGGTTGTTTCGTCTTCAAAGCTGATCGTCACCCTAGCTCATCACTATGATTTAGACAAGAGGGTGGTAGTAAACTCAGAGGATCAGGTGGTACTAGACATTAGGCCGGATGTCATTGAGGACATCTTTCACCTTCACAAAGGCATAGACAAGTTCTATGACTTCTATATTGAAAAAGGGGACCAAGTGGTTTGGCAACAGGGAGCAAGCCATACACGAGATGATGAATAAAGAATACCTCAAGCAATCGATTCCTAAGAAAAAATTGGACAAGATAGACCTCCGAAGAGGCTATATGAAGGATGACATCTAGGTAGCTATAACAATGATAAGCTGGGTGTATGGGTTACCACAATCCAATCAACTCGAGCACTGGATGATCCTGTTGATAGAAAGGATCAGGGAACAGAAGGCAAGATTCAACTAGGGCACTATTATTAGTGACAATTTGGATGAGCAATTGACAGCAGTGAGGCATAACCCCAAGTTTTACATGAGCACTTACGTGGTGTATCTACTAGCTGCACGGGCAAATTATCCTGGCCTAACCAAGAGGGGAAGTCTAAATGATCCAAATGCATGGCCCCATCTTGTATACCCGCAGCTAGTAAAAGGAGCAAACATGCCAGAGGATTCCCCTGATTACAGGATAGTCAACGATGCATTCATATTCACAGTCATCCAATCTATTGAAGGTGACTTTGCTAAAAGGATGTCAGAAGAGGCTGCTGCTAAGGTAAGGGCCATTGGGGCCTATTTTATCTAGTTCAGGACATTCACATACATTAGGATAGTCAGGTCAACCTTGAAACCAAAGAAGCTTCCCAGGTACACATTCGACTAGATAATCATATTGGAGATGGCCAGGCAGCTCGCAGATGCATACGATCACATAAAGCATAAGAAGAAGCACTGTTGGGACTTTCCCATCTCTTTGGGACCATATACACTACAAGACATGAAGGTTTGGAAATCCCTGGCTTTTGAATGGGATGACTGTCCCTTATAGTTTTACAAGACAGTGCGAGCCCGCTTTGATCCCATAGGTACTTATAGCCACATCATTGGCAAATTCTACATACATGAGCCACATCTGGAGGATTACTGGATAAACTGCATAGATGATCATGAGGTCAAGATCTGGGATTATTGCAGAATGAACCTCACTCTGGTAAAAGAGGTGTTAAAGGTTACTATTTCCTTGAAAGTTTGGGAATGTGATTCGGATGAGGTCTTAGAGGACATTTACACCGAAGATAAGGTATACGATTGGCCAATCATGAACATAGAGGTGGACAAGGATGAAAATGATGACATAGACTTCTAGGCAAGGCATGTGATAAAGACCACTATAGCTTGGATCAAGAAGCCACACAAAATGAGTCCAATCCCAATAAAGACATTGATGGAGCCCTCAAGGAAAGTAGAAAAATAGTGAGGGGAGAAATCTATAGCTCCTAAGTATAAGAAAGCTCCCCCTCAAAAGCCTAGAACCGTGTATGGTCATGAATGACCAGTTGAATATGGCTCTAATCCAAGGCCCAAGAAAACTAGAATGACAGGCCAGATTGACCCACCAGCAGGGTCATCACAACCCCAATCAAGAGAAGGCCCATCTACCTCTGGCCAATCTCCCCCTACCGCTGAGAAGAAAACATATAAGAGGAAGAAGAGTTCTAAATCTCCACGGTTAGAAACTGTACAAGAAGAGCCCAAGGAAGAGGACACAGGTGAGCCCCTAGTTTGGAAGACCAGGTTGCAAAAGAGGAGAGAAAAGGAGACTACCAAGAAACATAAAGAGGATCCCAAAGAACAGGATAATCCTTTGGATGCCTTAGGATCAGATGAGTCTATGCTTTCTGATTTTGAAGAACTTGAAGGCTTTTCGGATCATGGCCAAGATACATACACTAGGGGACCACCGCTCATACAAACCCAGGTAGCCCTCACTCCACCACTGGTCCAATTCACCAATCCTTTGGTGAATGTTCCTACTCTACCAGTAAACTCTAATTCTTCTCTAGGACCTAAAACCCAAGACAGTGGGGTAACTCAAAGTTTAGCAACAGACAATGTAGCTGGAGGGAGTTATTTTTTCACTCCACCACCTCATATACCTACTCCACTGCCTTCCCTACCAACTCCAACACCTACTCCTGCACCAACTCCGCCTCTGTCTACTACCACCATCCCCTCATCTCCCACTCCAATCATAACAACACTTGTTCCCTCAACATCAATCCCTTCAACATGTGTCGCTCAGGTTTTCGAAGAAGCCATGAGTACTAAAGACACATCACCTTTCTAGACCACGTTGGAGGCCATAACCGGTCTAAGGTCAAAAGTATCAATTGACACTTTCGAGGAAGAGGCCCCGGACAAAGAAGGGGGAAACGCGGTAACTGAACAAGGAGAGGCGGAAGAGGAGAGGGAAGATGGGGAAATGGATGTAGATACGGTAGGGGAAAGAATGAAAGGAGGGAATGAATAGGAAAAAGGGCAAGAGAAGGGATCAAAGAAAGAAATAACACCAAAGGTACAATGCTTAACTTCAATCCTCCAGGTTGCACCATATGAACCCGTAACTGCATCTAACAAACCTACTTGGTTTACCAACGAGATACAACCCCGAAAGAGAACCTACACCAATGAATTGGATGGGGAGGATACAAGTATGACATCTGTGAGACAAGCTTTCCACCAGGCATAAATCAATGCACTTGCAAGGATCATGTCATATGTAACTCAGGACACTGGAGGTCATTGGAAAGCCCAGATAGCTATCCTGACCCTAAGAACTTCTCATACAATAGTCTCATCAGAAGGCTATACATTCAGGGAGGTGGATTTGGGTGAACCTACCAGAGAAGGGAGCAAGACCCTAGCAGCTTTAGGGCTGAAGCATGCTATGGGGTTCATGAATAAAGATGAAGAAACCATCAAAGCTTTAACGGACCAAAATGAAGCATTAAAAGGGTTTATCGAAAAGATGGTGGGTCCTATTGACCCAAATTGTTCAGAGACTTCACTACAAGACATGCTTGATAAAAGGGTTACACTAGATTTGCCGGCAGGTTTGATTCCCTCTTTCATCCAGGCAAGCGTCGATTGGATAAATGACTTCGAACAATTCAGAGAGAAGGCAATTTCATCAGTATTTAGGTCGTACCAGACCATATTGGTTCAAGTTAATTCACTCAATGACCTGGTGGAAGATGATGGGGATATGGATTCAAAGGTAATTAAGTGGCAAGCAACCCTTCAGGATTTGGAGATAATTCGAAAGCAACGCTTCCAAATTTTGGTAAAAGTCTATGAGGGCGAAGAATTGGACAAATTCAAGACATGGAATGAACAAATGGCCAAAATAATTAAGACCTACAAGAAACACCAGGCCCTTATAGATGAAAAGCAAGAGGAGGTAATAAAATGATCAAAGATATAGATACCTTCTTCACAGGGGTTGACCTCAGTGTCTATCAGGATGAAAACAAACAGGCTCTACATCCTTCCAAAGAGGTGGTCCAACAGTTCAAAGACGTTTTGGCCAGAGTTAATACCAAGGAGGCCTTGCAGAAACTTTTCTACATGAAAGAGGAAATACACAGAATGTCACAGCATAAAGAAGAGATCACGTTCTTCGCTTTTGAATTAACTATCTTTAGAAAGAAGCAAGAACGAAGGGTCACCAAGATAAAAAGGGAAGAGATCAATTTTGAAGAAGTTTAGGAAATAGTGCAGAGGCTCCGGGCAGCTCACCTAGAGGTCTTTCCTGGATAAATCTCCAAGGTCTAGTTTCCAGGTAGGCGGGGCAGGATTTTCACACTTGGCCAAATTTCTACTAAGGTGGAGTTTTCAGCCTTTCGGCCTCTGATTTTTTGGCCTTTCAGCCTCTGATTTATTGTCCTTTCAGCCCCGAAAGCAAGGAGTATTTTTTGGCCTTCGAAGATTTTGGCCTTTCGGCCTCTTCAAGTTTTTTTGGCCTTTTGGCCGACGACAAGTCCGAAGTTTTGGGACCTCCGAGTTTGAAGATTTTGAGAAACACCTGGGAAATTTTGAAGGCATTAAAGTTTCAGGGTAGAGGTCAGGGTCTGAAAAACTGGGGGTTTCCAGCGAGGTCACTTTTTCAAACACCAGTTAGACTCCAGATCAGATTAATGGACAAGTTGAGTTCATTTTGGAAAGACTAAAGGTTTCCTATCTGCTCCCACTGCCAGAGACAGTTCCAGATGAAGAATCTGAGAAGGACCACCCGAAACAAGAAGAAGAACTCCCAATTCACAAGAGGAACTCACCTTCTTTCTCTCTCTCTTCTTTGGAAGATTTTGCCCTCTTTGCATGAGAAAATGGATTGTAAATGGATTTAGGAATCCATGCAAGTTATATAGTATCAGTTAGTAGTAGTTTCCCTTCAGTAAAGTTCTAGTTTTAACCTTTGTTCTCTAATTTAAACTCTTTGATGGCCTAACTCTGAAAATCAGAGTTGTAGATCAAAACTCTATATATTGTAATCAAAAAGCAATGTAAAGGGCCGAATTCTTAATACAATAAAGATCTACATTGGGTGCTTCATTTGTGGTGTGTGAATTACTACTATCTATGCAAATTTATTGAATGTATGCTTGCATTATTCTTTATTTTCAGAGAGCCCTTTGTGTTGTTTTTTTTTGAATTCGTGCTACTTTTAGTTGGAGTTTGGTGTTGTATATCTACCTTGCTGTGACGAATGCGTGGAGGAGATCATCTTTGGGCTTAACGATAAATTCATCTCGTGGGTGCGCACATCTTGGTGGCTTCGTGATTTGATAGATTTTGAATATCTTGCATGAGTGAATACATCTTCTCTCCAAACACTTACATCTATGGAGTAGTGAATTGTGACTTGGTCTGATTTATTTTTTGTGGGTTGTTCCAAATCTCTCCATCATTCAATTTGCAAGGGTTTATAGCGGTTAATGTCCTTAGGATTTTACTTTTCTTTATAATTCATTGCATTTCTTGTTACCCTCATCTCTTTAAATTCTGGCTTGAAATTCTGAAAATTGATATCTAAAAAATATATGAAGTTGCATGTTATTTACTATACCCATACTTGTTAAACTGGAAAATACCTAAAGAGAAACTAACAGTATTTTGCAGTTTGTTGTCTTGAACTTACCAGCAAAGGCCTCCTCATGAACAATCACATTTATCTTCAACTGAGTAACCAAGCAGGTTGTGACCCGACCCCGGAGAACCTTGGGAATAACTTTTTTATTCTTTCAAGAGAGGAAATCGAATCTCGAGATCCTAGCAAGTTGGCTTGTGTCAAAACAACGCTCAATAGGCACATGGCTACAAAAACACCTAACAAGGAAGAATGGTTTTCCCGCATTTGAAGACTAAAAAACACATAAGAATATTATACACTACTCACATTTGGTTTTGGCAACAGATATAAAGCTATCCAAAAATTATGGGAGACTGGGTAATAAAGAATTTTGGTCAATATCTATGGAAGAACGCAAGATAATTATAGATTCAATGCATACAAGAGAGGATTAAGATGGTACAATGGAATAATTAAATATGTGCAAGGATATATGTGTACCTCTCAAATTTGTTATAACTTCGTATATAATTTATTTCATTTTTACATCACCTTAACATGTCCTAATCATATTATAGATGCATTGCAAAAAATAGAGGATGCAGGTGGTACAATGGAATAAGTAAATACAAGTAAGTATATATGTGTACTTTTTGAATTTATGATAACTTCATAAATAATTTATTTATTTTTTAAATTTCCTTAACATATAGTAATCTTTTACATCCTCTTAAGACATCCTAATTTTAGATCCCCTTAAGACATCCCTTTAAGACATCATAGAATTGCATGGGATCAAGCTATCATAGTTATGTACATCCTCAAATTACATCCTAATCATACATCTCCTTAAGACATCCTAATTTTAGGTCCCCTTAAGACATCCATCCTAATTTTACATCCCCTTAAGGCATCCCCTAAACACATCATAGAATTGCATCCATGTAAGCCATCATGTCTATCACATCATCAAATTACATATCCTACTCCTACATCTCCCTAAGATATCATAATTTTATATCCCCTTAAGGCATTCTCTTATGACATCCTAATTTTAGATACCCTTAAGGCATCCCCTTAAGACATCCCCTTAAGACATCCTAGAATTGCATCCCCTTAAGTCATCGTAGAATTGCATCTTTTCAATAAATCCCCTTAAGATGTCCCCTTAATACATCCTAGAATTGCATCCCCTTAAGTCATCATAGAATTGAATCTTTTTAATAAATCCCCTTAACACATTCTAATTTTAGATCTCCTCAATCTATGTCCCCTTAAGAAATCCCCTCAAGGCACCCCCTTAAGTTCACCTGGAATTTTAATGTGCCTGATTTTAAAATGTTTTATAGGTCTCTTGACTTCTGGTTCAAGTCTCTAATAACACCATTTTGTTGAAGAACTTAATGAATTTTTTTTTTTAATATGGTAAGCATGATGGTCTTACATGTGTACTCAGTTACATTAATTTGTACATGTTTTTAGTTTCATATTTACTAGTTACTTATGAAATATTATTTTATTATTACAGGTTTGCTAGAAATGGTTCATTTATTATTGCACAGACCTATATAAAGTAGAAGATCAAGTATTTTCTCAAATTGCAACCAATTAAATTGTGTTATGTGATACTGAACTTATCTACATATTATTAAAGTATCAAACTATTGAACAAGTATCTTATTTTGTTTTTTTTTCAATGAAGTGTATTGAACACTTAGTATTTTTTTATTTTGTTATCCTATTTTATATGTAACCTCGTTTTGTCGTTTTATATGTAATGAAGCATGTAACACTTTTTATTTAATCTTAGTTTGTTATTTCATTATCTTATTAAATACATGTATCCAAGTTGTATGTGATTTCTATTTGGATGTTCAATTTTCTTGGTAGCATGTTCAATTTTAGACAATATGTTAATTCAATAGAAAATAAATATAAAGTTCATTCATTTTATCTTGTCTTTCAACATTCATAATTTACACATAGATTTCTAAGGGTGTTTAATGAGTACTAATGTGTTTACTAAGGGTATTTACTGGGTACTAATGAGGACCCATTAATGAGTACTAAGGGTGTTTACGACCCCTTAAAACTCATTAATGAGTCCTACGACACCTTAAGACCCCCTAGGACACATTTTGACCCCTTAGGATCTGCTATCTATCCTAAGGGGTCATAAGGGGTCGTGCGACCCATTAATGAGTACTAAGGGTGTTTACAACCCCTTAGGACTCATTAATGGGTCCTACGATCCCTTATGACCCCTTAGGATACATAGTGGGTCCTAAGGGGTCCTAATGTGTACTAAGTGGTTGTAGGACCCATTAATGAGTCATAAGGGGTCATAAAGGGTCTTACGACTCATTAATGGGTCCTATGACCCCTTAGGACCCCTTAGGATACAAAATCATCCTAAGGGGTTGTGGGAACCATTAATTAATCATAAGGGGTCATTAATGAGTACTAAGAGTGTTTACGACCCCTTAGACTTCATTAATAAGTCCCACGACCCTTAAGACCCCCTAGGACGCATTTGGACTACTTAGGAAGTATTATGTATCCTAAGGGGTCATAAGGGGTCATAGGACCCATTAATGATTATTAAGGGATCCCTTAAACTCATTAATGGATCCTACGACCCCTTATGGTCCCTTAGGATACATAGCGGGTCCTATGACCCCTTTTGTATCCTAAGGGGTCATAAGGGGTTGTAGGACCCACTAATGAGTACTAAGGGTGTTTACGACCCCTTAGAACTCATTAATGGGTCATGCGAACCCTTAAGACCCCCTAGGACATATTTGGACCCCTTAGGAACTACTATATATCCTAAGGGGTCATAGGGGTTGTAGGACCCATTTATGAGTAGTAAGGGTGTTTATGACCCCTCAAAACTCATTAATGGGTCCTACAACCCCTTAAGACCTCCTAGGACGCATTTGGACCTACTATGTATCCTAAGGAGTCATAAGGGGGCGTAGGACACATTAATCAGTACTAAGGTTGTTTGCAACCCCTTAGGACCCATTAATGGGTACTACGACCCCTTATTACCCCTTATGTATCCTAAGGGGTCATAAGGGGTTGTAGGTGCACTAATGAGTACTAAGGGGTCGTAAACACCCTTATGGCTCCTTAGGATGCATATTGGGTCCTAAGGGGTTCTAATGACTCCTAATACTCATTAAGGGTGTTTACAACCCCTTCGGACTCATTAATCAGTCTTACAATCCCCTATGACCCCTTAGGATACATAGTGGATCCTACGACCCCTTATATATCCTAAGGGGTCATAATTGGTTGTAGGACCCATTAATTTGTCCTAAGTGGTCATAAACACCCTTAGTACCCATTAATGGGTTACAAGACCCATTAATGAGTAATAAAGAGTCCTAAGGGGTCGTAACCACCCTTAGGATACATAATGGGTCACAAGGCATCATAATGGCTCCTACGAGTCATAATGGGTATAATGGGTCCTACGACCCACTAATGAGTCTTAAGGGGTCGTAAAGGGTCTTAGGACTCATTAATGGATGCTACGACTCCTTATGACCCCTTAGGGTACATAGTGGGTCCTAAGGAGTCCTAATGTGTAGTAAGGGGCCCTAATGGGTTGTAGTACCCATTAATGAGTTCAAAGGGGTCGTAAACACCCTTAGTATTAATTAATAGGTGCTACGACCCCTGATGATACATAGTGGGTCTTAAGAGGTCATGATGTGTAATGAGGGGTTCTAAGAGGTCATAAGGGCCATTAATGAGTGCTAAGGGGTCATATAGGGTCTTAGGACTCATTAATGGGTCTTATGCCCCTTATGACCCCTTAGGATATATAGTGGGTCCTAATTGTAATAAGGGGTCGTAAGGGTTCGTAGCACCCATTAATGAGTCTTAAGGGGTCATTAACACCCTTCGTACTCATAAATGGGTCCTACGACCCCTTATGACCCCTTAGGATACATAGTGGGTCCTACAGGGTCCTAATGTGTACTAAGGGGTCCTAAGGGGTCGTAAGGTGCATTAGTGAATTCTAAGGGGTCATAAAGGGTCTTACAACTCATTAATGGGTCTTATGACCCCTTAGGGCCCCTTAGGATACATAGTGGATCCTAAGGGGTCATCAATTTTGTAAATGATCCTAGCACCCATTTGTGGGTCCTTAGGGGTCATTAATGGTCCTTAGATATATAATGGGTACTAAGAAGTCCTAAAATACATTATGGGCCCTAGGATACATTGATGTTTTCTAAGTGGTACTAAAGGGTCGTGGGATATATTAATGGGTCTTGAAATACATTAATGGGTTATAAGGGGTCATAGTAATCATAAGGGGTACTAAGGGGTCATAGTTAAGGGGTCCTAGGATACATAATAGGTCCTAAGATATGGTTATTAGGAATATAGGTACAACTGTACCTAATTTCAATTATATAGAGCGTAGAGTCCCTAGGATATAAATGTTTTGTCTTAGGATCTAATGGAACTGGTTTAATGCACATTATCTACTATTTCTATAAAGAGTCTTAACTAGGGTTTCTACAATGTGTTATTCGTGTAGGGTTACAATTACAAGTTATGCGTTTAAGTTTTGTATTCTAGGATGCTCATTTATTTTTATTTTTATTTTATGTTGTTTCATCATGTAATGTACATGTGGTTTCAACATTTTCAAAAAATAAATAATAAAAAAAATTACATCTATATGTACTAAATGCATGAAAAAATGAAATACAAATATGAAACATAATTTTTTTACATTTATGTACAATAAAAGTAAATAAAGTTAATATAAACATATTTTTCGTAATAAAAAACATTAAAAACTACTAAATAACAACAAATATTACTAAAAAACAATAATAAAAGTGGGAAAATGAAAAAGGGCCTACCTGGAGGTGGTGTGGCTGGAAATGGAACAAGGTGGGGCTCTGGAGCATAAAAACAAATCATTACTAAAAAACAATAAAAAAACAACAAATATTACTAAAACATAATAAAAATAGACAATAAAAGTGC
Source organism: Thuja plicata (assembly GCA_018584345.1). NCBI lineage: Eukaryota > Viridiplantae > Streptophyta > Pinopsida > Cupressales > Cupressaceae > Thuja > Thuja plicata. The sequence continues at coordinate 2,261,166 of MU225683.1, read as the reverse complement.
AAAAAATGAAAAAAATCAGGCTTACCTGAGGTGGTGTGGTTGAAAACGAAATGGAGTGAGGCTTTAGAGCGGGGCGACATTTGTAAAAATGAGGGCCACAATGTTTAAAAAAAAAAAGAATTACACGTTCGAAACAAGGTCCCGTTGAATGCATCACCCCGTTTTGAAACGGGGTAACGTATGGAACGGACCCCGTTTTGAATGGGGTCTCGTTCCATGACACTAGGCTCGGGACCTCATTTCTTACGTGGTCACGATTTAAATTTTGGCTCAAGGTCCCGAAATGGAACGTGATCCCGTTTTTTACAAGCGTGACTCCATTTAGTAAACTTCGCTTTTTGGAAAAATGACTAAGTGTAAAAGTTCCGCCTTAAGTGAACTCATCTTCTTGCTTTTACCCTACATTAAGAACAAATCGCTTCATCGAACCTTTGTTTAATGACACAAATGAAGATGTCAATCTCAATTTGATAAAAAATTGAATAAATTAGCACATGAATAGGATTATACTGCTGGAGTTTCCCCCTTTAATACTCCATTGCAAATGTCTTTCTTTCGTGGTCATTGTTAGGTTAAGTTGACACATGCATAGGATTATACTGCTGGAGCTTGCCCCTTTAATACTCCATTGCAAATGTCTTTCTTTCCTGGATGGTCATTGTTAGGTTACAGGATCGAATAGAAGCTGATGAGGCATGTTGTTTTAATATCCTCAAAATGTTGAATAGTTGACCATTGCATTTGTCATTACATGCTAGAGGAACACATGGAAGATCCGATAGACCAACTTAAGATGGATTTGGATAGGAAAAAAAATTGATAGTGGCTATTTTATATGATTATGGGGTGACAGATCTCTTTCCAAGGAATTCTAGAATCTCAATTTGTTTCGGCTGAGTTCTCCTCAATATCTATGGAAACTTCCAAATTTCTCAATATTTCCAGCACTCAAGGCGTTTGATTTTGAGGAATATATCAGATTCTATTGGTATCCTAGGTGGACTCAAGTTCTTGAATCTCTCCTACCGTAGGAACTCAGTTAAGCTTCCCAACATAGGAACTATGAGACTCGACACCACAATCTCTACCAACATCCTCTCTGAGCGATAAGCATGAAAGAGGTGAGAGCTTAAATCCATCATAGAAGAAGTTTTTGGGCGTCCATATATTTTTGGATCCTTATCAAATGTAATACACATAAGGTGCTAAGTTAGCCGCAGAAGCTAGACTACGGTTTGTCGTTAGAGAATGAATTAAAAACCCCGATGAACATCCATGCAAAAATGTGAAACACATCGATTGGTCAGACGTGAATTAGAATACTTGCTCAAAGGGAAAGATGTGAATTTCTTTACTAAGACTGAGGAGAACATTGGAACCCGACACCCCATCAAAACTAGTCCATCTTGTCAAAAAAAATTATAGGATTTGTCTGTACCAAGCGAAATGAGAGCGAAGGTTGTGAATGAAATTGTTGTGGAAGCTGGATTTTCATATATAACTAAGAACTTCTTGGTTATCATGGTTGTGCATAAAGATTGAAACTACTTGAAGGCATTGTGAAGAAATTCACAAGCTCGACCAAGGCTCACATTGGGGACAATTTCCGCATAGAATTCCATTATAGTGTCATCTTCTTTTGTCTTGGCAGTCGGTGTGAATTGAAAAGCCCCTTAGAAATAAAGGATTCAAGAATTAGTTATGAAACTTAAAAGACAGCGAGAAAATGTCTATAAAAATGTAATCAAGAGACATGGAGGGGGTCTATATTCTGATCCCCCTTGTCCTTTGAGGCAAGAGAGAGACTCCACAAGAGATCAAGGCAATTTGATGTTATCTTTGTGAAAGGGAGAAACAACAATGGTTTTCTTTATGCATGTTTTGTTATACCGGGAAGAGGGCCTTTAAGCTTTCTAGTTTGATTAAGGGAATAAAAGAGATTTTTCTAAGTCTTTGTGCTCATTTGCATCTTCTTTTGGTTGTAATTTTCCTTTGTGTTTATACAATCACTACTTAATATGAATCACTTGTAATACCAAATCATGGGTATGATTGATTATATAAAATTTGAGTCACAATGATCATGTCATTCAAAGATGTTGTTGTTGATCTCGTAATTATCTTTTGTGGGTATTGGATGGTGATCCTTGTGTTATTTATCTATGTCTCCCTCTTTATTATAAACTATAATCACATCTGCATCATGGTGATGAGTGGGTGTTAGTCTGCCTTTCCTACTTTTTGATTAAAAGAACACCCAAAAAACTTAAATTTATCATATGAGGGAATTGTACCTCTAAAATGCAAAGGAAGATTATCAATCCCATGATAATCTATCCAACTATTGGTGTTTATTTGTCTTTCATCCTGGGCATTTTGAGTCATTTTCTATATCCTCTTTAAGGACCAATTTATTACCCAACAAAAAGTTAAATATTGCTTCCAAGCCACAAGCTAAAAATCAAATGTTAGTACTGAAAGCCTAGATCTAGCATTTAATTCTCATAGTCCATCAGTTCACTTGCATTAACTCGAAGATAACCAAAATTGTCAGCAATTTTGTTTACCTTGTCCAAGTAAACACGGAAGGCACCTTCATAGCCAATGTTGGCTTGTAATTCTACCAATGCTATTCTACGTGTTGAATCTTGGTTGATTTCTCTCTCTTTTTCATTTTTTTGCTTGTTCTTGGACTTTAACTTTTCTGTGTTTTACCATATGATTGTGTCGTTTCATCAAACAGTTGTGGCATTTTAACAGAGAAGATGTGGTGCTTCATAACATAGTTATGACGATCTAGATGACATTTATGATGCTTCAGAACACAGTTGTGGTGAATCAATCTAGGACTTGTGTTGAATTAAAACACAAAGATAGAGACAACAAAATTTTAATTGTTAAGATTAGCACATCAATGATGAATATCCTGGCATGAAAAATGTAGATCACAGTAGGATAATAATGTGTCAAAGAAAATAATCCAGTGATCAGTAGGCAAAAAAACACATACATAATTATTAATGACAGAAACAAGACAAAGAATAGCAGGTAGATGTGGCACATCAATTTAATAGATGTGTCTATTTAAACCAACAAGTGTGTCATTTTAGCTATATGGATGTGACAAATTATTAATACACTTACGTTGAATGTTGTATAGGATTGCATCGTTTCTCTATGTAGGTTGTGTTGAATGGATGTAACAAGTGCGTCGAATCCATCTTACAAGTGCATTGAAAGAAACTTGTACATGCGCAAAGATAGAAAATTAAGGATTTAGAAGCATAGTGTTTCACGTCGGGTTCACCATTTGTAGATAGGGGTATTTCAGATGATGTAACCTACAAAAACATAATAAATCCAACCACAAAAGACTTATTAATCACAGTTAGTGTCCCTAAATATCAAGAGAGAAAGTTGAATATAATAAAAATGCATAAAATGCATAGAAATTAGATAAATGAATTCAATTCAAACAATAATATGCAAACCAGTTTAAAGCCTCCCTTGTTCCTCTCCTTCTTGATGCAAATGTGGGATCTCAGATCAAGCTCAATTAGACAACATAATAATTCAAAGTATGTATGTAGTTATCAAATTGTGATAATTAGCTCTCATTATATAGATTTTCTAGTTTTCAATTAGGGTTCTAGAATTAAACAGATAACTAAAATTGATTGAGAAGTTCAACTCAAATTGATTTGGGAGTTGAGCTCAAATGATTGACCAGTTAACTGAGACTATTTGGGACTTGAAGTGGATGCATGACTAAATTGATTGATTGGTTAACTCCTTTGATTAAGAGTAAATTGAAATTGATTGGACAATTGATTAGATTGCATAAAATGGTGTGAATAGAGAGCTAATTAGATGGCTTAATCAGAAATCATGATTAAAGAACTATGAAAATTGAGTGAAGAGTTAGCCTAAGACTTGGTGTTAATTAGAACTAGAAGAATAAATTCAATTAAGTAAATACATTTATTTATTTAATTGCACATGGAGGAATATAAATAAATAAATAAACTTATTTATTTATGAGAAGAATAATTAGTAAATTAAACAAATTAACATTTATTTAATACTTAGGAGGAAATGATGAATTTAAATGCAATTATTACATAAATGTAATAATAATAAAGTAGAAGTATTAATTAAATAACATATTTTTTTAATTAATTATAAAGCCATAGGAAATAATTAAATAATAATTAATTAATTACTTCATAGAGGAATACGTGATGAAGATTAATTAGATGTTAAATAATTAAATAATTGATCAAAATTATTCAATTATAGAATTAGGGAGAAATTATGAGTTTAAATTAGAATATAGTAGAAAGACACAAATTAGTTAAACAATAAAGATTATTTAATAATTTAAGAGGAATATTAGTAAAATATCGTGCATAGGCAACAAGTCAGTTTAGGTGTCTACAAATAGGTAGAGAGGTTGAGAGGGAAGAGGAAGGATACAAACATGAGATAGAGAGAAGTGGTGAGAGAAGGAGGGAGATAGAGAGACGGGTAGGGATATACTCTCTCTCCTTCGCTACCTACCCCCTCTTAAGAGATAATCTCTCTCTCTCTCTCTCTCTCTCTCTAGTGGGGTAAACGTATAAATTTGTGTCACACTTCAGGCCAACTTATCAACACAAGCAAATTTAAGAATTTCTAACTAAAAATTAATTTTGGTCCAATATACGATCTAACTAGATTCATTCTAGCTAATTTGGATATGTGCCTCAACTTTTCCAATTGAAAGTGTCCATTTTATGTATATTTTATAAAACTTTGGATCCAATTAGCAAAAGAAGAAATCAGTTAGAAAAAACAATGTTTCAACTGATGACGTGTAACTGAATGAATGTTGAAGATGTTAAGTTGATGATCATGCAAGGCATTAAATTAGTTAATGTATTGTATTGTCATTGATGTCAACTTGATATAATCTGTATGGTCATGGAAATACTGCCAAAGACTTCAAAGAATTGATGAATCAAGGCTATTCTATCAGTAATGCATACAAGTCAAGTATTCACTAAGTGACTGCATACACTGATGAAGTGCACACTGACGGTCAGAGTAAAAGAGAAGAGTCATAGTGTTACCCGATGAGCTAATGCATAGCATTACTGACAAACAAAGTTATAGTGTTTCCCGATGAGAAAAACATGGAGTAACCCGACGGAAACAATTTCAGTGTTGCCCGACGGAAAAGACAAGGATGGAGATCCTGATGACAACTGAAGTCACACTGACGGAACAGTCAGTTATCACCGATGACTAACTCAAGTGTTGACCGATAGAACATAGAGCTTAGTAAACAAAAAAATGCTTAGTTGTCAAGAAGATAAAGATAGAATTAACATATACTTATCATTGTTTTAATCATCCAGATAAAGATGGAGATAAGTAATTGATTTAAAGCTGATTTGTCCAGTTGGCAAGAAGATCTCTTTGAGATAAAACTGGAGTTTTCTTTAAATCTATTGGCGATAATTGTGGAACACGCAAAGAATCAAGAAAGCCAAGAAAAGGGAAAATCATGTCTATATAGTGACAAACCCAATTCATTACAAATTGTGGGGTGAACAAGAGAAGAGGAAAGATGCAAAAGAAAATATAAAGGAGAAGAAAGTCTTCTTTCAGTCCTGATCAAAAAGCTAAAGAAAGAGCTAGATTCTGCAGACACCGATGAACAGCGAGACAACATCATAAAGAAGAACAGTGTGGAGCAAAGGTATAGAATTGATTATATTGATCAGAGAGGTAATGGACTTACAATAGATCTAAAAATCTGTAATTGAGTTGTATGTATGAACAAATCATTGCGGTTTTATTTTAACCATTGAAGCATCAAGTCTCTTAACTGAGAAGGACTTAAAAGTCTTTTACAATTGAGATACACCCCAAGGAGTATCAAAATGTTTGATCATAAAAGTAGCATTGGATATGACCGATACCTATTGACAGGCCAAACGAGTGTTTGATCAAGGATGGTAGCATTAGATGTCAGATACTAGGTGACAAACTATCTTTTGAATCCTCTAACAAGGTCACACCTAATAGTGTGTTTATAACCTTTAACAGGGTTGGCTCTTAATAGGGCTCACTTCAGAAGAGTGAAAATTTGGGGTACCGGTCCCAGTGGTTTTTCCCTTAACAGGGTTTCCACGTTAAAAATACATGTATTATGTGTTTATGTTTTATTACTTTACTATTTTACATTTCACATATGCAATTTTGGATTTATCGGTATACTCTGCATATTTACTGTGTTTTAGTAAATAGTTAACTGCTTATCGGTGATCATACAGAAGAGAGATTAACAAAGCAATCCGACAAGTAGAAATTTGATATAAGTATTTCAAGGCATTCATCTTGTAGGACAGAAGATAACTAGAGACATAATTTGTGGTTATGAGTTTTAAGGGTTGATTTAAGGATTAAAATTTGAGGCCACTGATTCACCCCGGCCTCTTAGTTATTACTAACATCAACAACTCATACGCTTATTAATAATATTTTTTAAAAATATAAAAATATACTTTTTAAATCTATAAGTGAACTTTTCTAAAACTATATCTTTTAACATTTTAGTTAATTTTATATTTTATATTTAATTTTTATTGAAAGAAGTCATCAACACAAAAATATAAGGTTGATTATCTTGTTATGAAAAATAGAAGAATTTGTTTTAAAATTACAAAAAAAAATTGATGGGGTAGAGGAAATAATCCATGTCAAGATGATATACTTCATTTATATTTTGGATGAATATTTAAGACAAAAGGTTATGCCCAATGAAAATAAATATATTTCAGTACATATAATTTTTTAATTTTATATTCAAATTAAATTGAGAGAGAGAGAGAGAGGATATGGAAGGAGAGAGTGTAAGGTAGAGATGGGACAAAGAGATGTGAGATAGAGATAAATGGAAAGAGAGGGAGGGAGGGAAGAAGGGATAGAGAGAGGGGGGTGTAAAGGGAAAGAGGAGATATATATTTATGTATAAAAAGAGGTGAGACGGAGAGAATGAGAGATAGACAACTAAAGATGGAATGAGAGAGATAGGAATAAGGGGATGGAGATGTATGTAGATAAATAGAGTTGGGAAAGAGGGATACGTGGGTAGAGAGAAAGATAGAAAGATATATATATATATATATATATATATATATATATATATATATAGAGAGAGAGAGAGAGAGAGAGAGAATTATCAATACGGGAAATACTCTCAACCCTATGTACCTTTTGCCTAGACTTTTGTACACTCAAAATTTTATAATTTTGTGTTGAATTCAATGTATGGATTTTAGATAGTACTCATGATGAGTGTGTATGTGGTTATATTCTGAAGGTTATTCATTTTTAAAAAATTTCCCAAGTTGTTAAATGTGTGCCTCGTTTGCACTGTTATAAAATACATTGTGTCTAAGTCCAAATAGTTAGGCCACATTCACAAAGTTGATTTTAGTCCTAGTGAACATATTGTGAAATGCCCTATGTGTGCATTCTGCAAACTATAGGCAAAAACACACACAAAACAAACCTTGAATACTACAAAATCTTAAGATAAATTGTATTAGGGGCATGTCTTTGGTATCATTATGAGCAATGTGGCCAATTTTCACAAAAAATCTACTTCACTATTTGTGAGATTTTAATGCTTGCATTTTCATGAACCTATATTTAGAAAACATTAAAATCTCATCCTAAAAGAATTTTCTTGAATAAATATTTATGGTTTGTATTTACCTCCTCCCCTTAATGTTTCATTAAAAATTCAATTTCAAAGTCCTTCTTGGTCAAAAGTTGTGATGAAATTTAAAAAGGGGGGAAAAGAAGTGAATAAATATAAATTATATATTGGAGTTGATGAAAATGATCAACCCACAGCTCCCAAGAATCACCTGCATGCAAACCTGTCATAGAAAGAGAGAAGCAAAAAAGCTATGGAGGCCAAAAATCACAGATCGATGGAAGAGGAAACATATTGTGCAAACAATGTAGAAAAACACTTAATGCAATAACATCCTCAATTAATTAATTACCATCGAATTGAATAATTTACAAAGAGGGAATCCTTATAAAAGGATACCGAAACCCTAAAGGGGAAATATCTAGGTTGCATAATAATAACTAATAAAAGAATTAGTTATTAAATGCCTAAATTTTAGCTTAAGTAAAAGAGAGATAATAAGTGACTTAATAATTAAATCAATATGATTTAATTAATAAGTGAAATCACTTTATTACTCTAACACCCCCCCTTAAGATAAACT
>MU225683.1:2203777-2214455 GCA_018584345.1 Thuja plicata | reverse complement strand
CAAAAAGCCCACTAAGGAAGCTAGCCCAGAGAAAGAACCAATCACCATCAAAGATATACAAGATGACTCATCTGTTGAAATGGATAAAGAAGAGAGTGATCCAGAAGGCCCCAAAGATACTGATATTGTAGGAAGTATGACCAGACACTACTCTTGACCACACTCAAAGTGAAGAGAGTCAAAATCCACCAAGTCCAATTCACATTGACTTGAGTAAAGATGACGAAGTTACCGAGGATGACTTGAAAATAAAAGGTAATTTAGCTGATGATATAAATGATGAATCATGGTTAGACAACATTGTCAATGAAACTATAGGAAAAGACCCTGTAGTAGAAGTACAAAAAGATGAAGATATAAATATTGCACAGGGCAATACCAACAATCAAGATTCAACTATTGACACTGCAACAGTCAATACACCAACAAACATGAATATATTAATCGATGCTATTGATATTGAATCAAGTCAGGACAAATCATCTAAGAAAGGTGATGATATACCCAAGGACATGGGTAATGATGAAAACAAAGATGCATCCAATACTCAAAAGGATACAGATACAAAACTGAAAGATGCAATTGACACTCAGCAAAAAGTGTCTAATGAAAAGAACAGAGAAGCAGATAACAAAATAGGGGATACATTGAGAAAGGATGAAGAAAAAGATAAGAGTGAAGAAGTCAAGAAGGATGAAAGCTCAAAACAAAAAGAAGATATATCTATTGATACACCTAAGGCCAATGAGGAGACATCTTCACAAAACCAGTCGGTGGACTCAGAACAGAAATAACAGGACGCTTCATCTTCTCAACCCTCACCTACCAAGTCAACCCAATCTCAAGGTTTAAAAATGGTAGTACATCAATCTGCCACCCAACCAAAGAAGAAGAAGAAGAAGAAAGCATTGAAGAAAGATATTTTGGCTGTCACAGTGGATGAAGTAATAGAAGTCCGAAACTGGGATATTACTACTTTGGATACATATAAACTTCAAGAGTTTGGAGTGCTATGTCAAAGGAAAGCCATTCAGAAGAAAATGATACATGAACATAGGGAAGCAATGTCACTTGACAAGGCAAGAGACATTCTACAACAACTTGTTCTTGAGGTGAAACTTGAATAAAATGCTACAGTTAAGGAGAAAATAGTTGTTCTTACCAACGCCATCACAAACCAGAATGTAGATGCAGAACAAGCAATGGAAGAACAAGCAGAGAAAAAGTATCAATACAAGTTAATTGACAAGATCAGCCAAGAAGTGACAGTGAACAAGGTAAAGCTCTCTAAACTAACTGATCAATTAGAGCCAATGATTGCTGAGTCAATTACCTTAGTTCAAAAGATGTGCACACTTGAAAAGTTTACAAAAGAAAATAGTGACAAGTTAGCAAAAATAGATTCTAATGTCACAACTAGTGCACAAAGGCTAACCTCAAATGCAGACAGTATCAAGGCTCATCATGACAAGGCCATTGAGGCTAATAGGCTAAGGAAAGAAATATGGGATGTTGAAACACAATTAAGATGTGAGATTACCAAACTACAGGCACACATCTTGCCTAATCTTACTATTCTACAGCAGCATATTTCTGAAGCAAGAAACTTAATTGCAACCCCAGACATGTTTGTATTAGACAAAATCTATGATATACACATAAGGATATCACTTGAGCACATGGCTCTAGAAATGCTGAAGGCTAAATGGGAAAAGATGATGGAGGAGATCAAGTCCTCACATTCCCACCTTTTTGACAAGATGTAAGTACCTTTGCCTTTATTATCAAAAAAGGAGGAATAGAAATGTATGTACTGAAGGAACAGATATGTAAAGATAATTATGTACAATATATCAAAAAAGGGGGAATAAAAGTACATAAGGAAATGTATATATACTTACACTTATCGGCATATACATAGGGGGAGTCATTCAAATGACTAAGGAAGAAGTATACACATGTGTACATACTAATACATTCAGTATGTTGCACATAGCAGTTTTTGATACTAATGTCAAACAGGGAGATTGATGACATTAAGTTTTTCCATTAGTATACTTAAAAGGAAAAACATGATAAAGGTCATCGGTACAAGCATAGCCGGCGGAAAACAACCATAACCGGCAGACAACAAGCATATCCAACAGAAAATTATGTCACAAGAAAATGCTAAGTATAGATTTTACTAACGACAAGCATTACCGATGATACAATTTTTAGAACGTCGTTGATGGAGTAGAAAAGGCATACCCGATGAACAATTCAAGAAAGGAACACCGACCGAGAAGAAAACCGACAGACTGACAGAGCAGCCCGACCATCAAAACTGACAGTCAGTTAGAGAACCCACAGATAGTGGATCTAACTTTTACACGTTAGATAAAGCATTGTAATTCTATTTATAGAGTTTTAATTTGTTTTAAATCATTACTTGAGGGTCAAGCAAGCATAATGTAAATGTTTTAAAGCATCCTAGCAGATCTAAAACATATCTAATTAAGGATCAAGGTCAAGTTGTAAACCTTGGATCTAGAGTTAACTTGTGAAATGTGAATCAAGAATAGAGCTAAAATATAGTATAAATAGATGTTCAATCAATTGTGAATTATGGATTCATTTTTGTTGATAGCCACGAAGAGCATCTAAGGAGCAGAAGGCAAAATTCATGCAAAGTTCAGAAAAAGATTATATCTAGTTATCAAGAGCACACAGAGACTACCGACGTGCAAAGAAAGGTATTATTAAATCATGAAAAGATGATTACTCATACATAGGAAGCTTTATTGGATCTGTTATCAACAATTAGAGATTGCATACATCATTAGAAAAAAGACTTATGTAGTTGCAATCTAACAAGTGCATCACATCTAAAATCCTTTTGTAGAAGGTGAACTTAACAGTTCTTTACAAATCTCTTAACAGAGTGCACACTTAATAGTGTTGCTAAAGCTTCAAATGAAGTAGATCTTAACAAGTCTCCACTGTAATACTCCTAACAGGGTAGGTCATTAGAAGTGACCAGTTGTAAGCCTTTACTAGCTCCCTTCTTATCTGCAAATAGTGAAGTCTTGTGGGTAACAATCCCCACCGCAATTTTTAATTCCTAACAAGAGTTTTCTGGGATATCATATCTTGTGTTATGTGTTATCTATTTTCATGAATGTTTCTTGTATGGTTACATATTAAAGAACTTATGTTATGATTGCATATGCATAAAGAAAGATGAACAGTTAGATAAGAGAATTTACAAACTGATGACTAAGGGTTAATGGGCTAACCAAGAAAATTTTTAGAGGTAGTGATTCACCCCTCCCCTCTTAGTACTACATTCACAATATAAATCCAACAAAGGCATCATTTCCCCTGATGTTTTGCCTAGAATTTGAATTGGGGACCCGTCTTGTGGATTTAGTGAGATTTCTAAGTCCGTGTTAGCGTCTTTCAAATTTTGAGCTCTGAAATATTGTGGGAGGTATGAACACAACCTATCTCTTCTCATTTGGACATCCATAATCAAAAATCAATGATCCACACACAATATTTCAAGGTCTCTTTCACATACAAGCATTCTCAAGAAATATTTCAAGAATTCTAAGGTGTTTTAAAGGAAATCTTCTCCATGAATCAAGATTATTTCCCTCATTGAAGGATAAGAAAAGGAGTCTACCATCAAGGGAAGAGGTCATAATACAAGCATATACATTCATTAAAGTATTCAAGTCTTCAATTCATTCTCTCTCTTATATCAAAGCATTATGATAAACTACAAAATTTATACACAAGATTTTGTCTTTCATAATTTCCTTTTGGGTTTTTGTGTGAAGTCAAAGCTTTTGCATCAATATACTTTATCACATTCAAGGAATAATTTGCATTGCCAAGGTAGGATATAATTCATTTTTTAGATCTAGTCTCTACTATATGACAATACATTTTCATTTCATTTCAAGGTTAAACTGGAGTTTGACTAAGGAAAACCCCTCTACACAACCCTTTTCCCCATTTTCTATGTGCATGAATAGCTAACAGACCCATCATTTTAGATCTGGGAAGTAGAGGATATGAAAAAAAATCTACATTTGAGTTCAGTCAAAAGTGCTAGGAATAGGATACCTTTCTTACCCTCTTCCCGAGAATAGGATTCCCTAAGCAACCTCTTCCCTGAAAATCATCTTGAAATTGAAATCGTGGGTCACTAGTGCTATTGGGTTTCTATTTTTTATTTACCTACATGAACTATTTATTTTCTACTAGTCTATGTATTTTGGAGCTTTTCATTTCTACATATTGTGTCCTCTACCTTGCATCATCCAATCATATTCCTTAAAATCAACTCATCTAATCATCCACAATAAAGGATCATTGCACTCATTTATCACTTAAGTCCTCTTGACCCTACTAGTTCATCTTCCTTCTGATTGTACAATAGGAAATATGATCAATCCCCCTTGCAAACCATTTCTTACTGTACACATACCATGTCAAGTATGTTTAAGGTGGAGGGTTAGAGTCAATTAGTAAATAATTACCAAAAATTTGTTAAACTTAAAAGTTACATTTGAATTCATACTATGATATATATGGGTATTGATGTTCAAATTCATATATCTGAGCATTTGTGCACCTTGTATGAAACATCTTTTGACTCCTTCTATGTGATTAAGAGGCCAAGATAGATAATGCTTAAATGCAAAGAAACATCTTTAGAAAGTATCAGCGTTAAAGTATGGAGATATGAAAAACCACCTTGATAAGATCAATAAATTAGTCTTTCTTCAAAGTTATGGATTAATAGTTACCTCTTTGTACAAGTGATTTTGTTAGTTATTGTAACTTAAACTTATAAAATAAGCCTAATTTTATGAAAAGTGAAAAAACATAATCAAATAAGGTTTATTATTTTTGAAATCATCGTATTTCAAAAAGGTAGTTAGAAAGAGGTTACTCTATGAGCCTATAAATGTAGGCTATTTTTTATATAAAGGGACACTTATAGAAGGAAAATTTAGAAGAATTTTTCTATAGAAACTTTTGGAGAAATTTTTGTTACAGTAGAAAGGTTATTTAACTTAATTAATTTAATCATATAGATTAATTAATTAAGTCGCCTTTTTCTATTTCCACTTAAGCTAAATTTAGGAAGCTTTTTTAGGTATTTAGTAATTATTTTATTTTATGCATGCATCCTTCAGGGTTTGTTGGCTAAAGATTGTGTAAGTCACTGTGACCACAACTTACAAAATTATGACTTTAGGAAACATCTCATGAGATTTATCTCTCCTCTAAGAAATACGGGAGGCTCCCTTCTTACCATAGGTGGCTTCAACAGGAACTTAACTAAAATTACAAAAAAGGGTGGTTCTTTTAATCAATTCCTTTTTTTTTAGGAATGGTTTACAAACAACTACAACTTTCAAACTTAACAAAAAGTGCCTATTTCTACAATAAAATTGGTGGCTCGGGGGTTCACGTAAGAACAACACCAAAGATAGTGATATACTTTTATATTTTGTGAAATAAATACAGGGACCCAAAGTATCTTATGATTATCCCAAATTAGAATTTAATTATCTAATAACCAGTAGGGCACAAAGTCTCTTACTGAATATTCTAAAAATTAATAAAAACACTTACAAATGAAGCCCAAAGCCTTCAGATCTAAGTAATTGCAGTCATTGCTAATGAAAATGATCCTTCCTCTTGAAGCACAATGTCTCCAAGAACCTAAATTGAATGCTCAAGTGATTTACACAAGATAAACTATAAGATGAATTAAAGATGGTCAATCAATACAACATAAGAATACATTAACTAATCTCAAGATTCACAATGCAAAGTCTAAGAAATATTGCTTCTTCTATTCAGTTCATAAAATTTGCACCAAGAAACACAAAGTTTTTAAGACACAAGATATGTTAACATAGTCTTCTTGCCCCAAAACAAAATATTAAAATATACAACATGAGCTCGCTCCTTTATATAGGTGAGGAGTAGAGGAAAAGGTGGAGAAATAAAGGGAAACTCTTAACCACCTTTGAATTATTCAAAAGATTATATTTGGATTATTCAATGTCACAAGGCCTAAAGAACTTGCAACCTAATTACATGTGTAAAGGGTTGGAAAGGATGTATTTAGGTTTTTGGTTATGTTTTTGATGTGTGGATTTACTTAACCTTACTTTACATTTAATTGAAGTTTGTATTGAAATGTGTATTAAGAGGAAAATAAGATGTTCCACCTTTATCCTCAAATGCACAAATGAATTATCCAAGTTGATGCACAAGTGAATCAACCATTTGGAAATGAAAACAAAGAGTGAGATCTTAAATTCTATTGATTGACAATGTAGATATGATATATGACAGTAATTGGAAAGGGTGAGAGAAATTACTAACCTTGAAGAATTGTATATCAAAGAATGTTGTTTTCTGAGGTCTATACTCTGTTTTTGGAAAATTTGAAGTATGATCCGGAACCGGATTGCAGAGATGAAAAAAACCCAAAAAAGATTTTCCGATTAGACACCGTCTTATAAAAAATGCCGACCTTGACCCACAAATGTCACCCCTGACCCAATAATGTTGACCCTGACCTGCACAACCTCGACAGAAAATCTATTCGCGAAGCCCGAAAGAAAGCCAAAAAGGGTATCCAGATCTGAGTCCAACTCCACAGTCCTGAACCTATACCTGCAAGAAAAAGAGGTTTTTTTATTGTGGGGGAGGGTTTTTCCTTGGTCAAACCCTGATTTAGGAATTAACCTTGAAATCAATAATGTATAGAATGCTAGCAATTAGTAGAATTGAATCTAAGAATGAAACTATGATATTGAATAGATATACAATTGTAATTCAAATGTAGAAAGTATGTAAATATGAAAGCTTGGACTCAATAAAATCCATGAACCTCCATGATTGTATGCTTGGAAGCCACCTTGAAGAAGTAATGAAAGAGTCTTGAGGATGCACAAAGGATCTTGAAGGAAGATCGCACCACCATGATGGACAGATCTAGGGTTTGAATGATGAATCTTGAAGACTTGAACCAAATCCCTTCAAAGGCTTGAAAAATTGAATCCTTGATCTTCAATGGAGAAATTGAATGCTTGAGAGGAAGAATTGAACACCTTGAAATCTTGGAAACATGTAGAACAATGGATTCTTGAATCCTGGTTAGAGCTTTTTTGCACTTAGAAGACTTCTTCTTGCTCAATATCGCTTAGAGAAAATGAGAGGAGAGAACTTCCTTTTATATGAAAATAGGGCACAATCTTCTAAGGAGGCCCACATAGGAGAATTGAATCCTAATTGGACCCATTCCCCTAGAAATGGACCTATGTTAAATATAATTTAGGAATCACCGCTTCGGAACCGAAAACAATCGACCCGGAAGCGGGAAATAACTTTTGCAAAGACTGACATCCGAAAACTGTAGGACCCTGAGATTTGATCCCTGAGTGCAATGATGGCTGCTGAAGCTTCATCAATGTTAATTTCATAGGTAAATAGTTCTAAACATGCTACCCTAGGTGTCACAGCCTGGATATATGTGTTATCTGTATCAACTAGAAAACAAATTTCTTCATAGTGCTTCTCCACTAGTGATCTAGGAATCCTAGTTCTTAATCTCATTCTCTTTTTAAATTCCATAAAATAGCTCCCCATAATTCTATTGAAGTTACTTCCTAGTTTCTCAAAACATTCACTTATCTAAACTATAATGGGTCTATCATTTTTCCAAACAATATTTCCCAGTGTAGGAAATGTATCCTAAATGTAGAAAAATATACAGACTAGTAAGGAACCAAACTTAAATGATGATCTCTTAGCTTTTCTGATTGATGCTAGGTTCTTGGCTAGTTGTGTTTGTTGTATCTTGGAAAGATCATATGTATGATTCTTCTTATAAATTTTCCATGCCTAGTCAACGACAGTACAAGGAACACTATCCAGTCAACTCGACTGATAGAACTTATGTGTGATTAATCTTACTCCAAAATCAAGTTCTAGGTCTTTAATTGTAGAGATAGTCATACCTCTATTGTTCCATATGACTCCATTGTTCAGTGTAATTTACTCTTTACTGTTATCTCTCATTGTTTGTTTCTCGTTAACTATAGCATATCCATTCACTCGATGAATCATGTTTTTAGTTATATTGACTGGTCCATTATCTAACCACATACACATATCATGAACTCAGATAAGAATGACCTTGATCCATTTGTCTTTGAAACCTTGTGGGAAATCTAGGGCATGAGTTAACCCTTTTTCGCCTAAATGTTTGAATTCTCCCTTCCGAACTCCATCAATACACAGTTTGTTGTAGGAGTTTATCAATTCACTATCACCTACTTCACCAATCTTAGCCATGTAACATGATCTAACATCCTGGATCATAAGTACCTTGGGCAGAATGGATGAGAGAGCTCTGATCAAATCACTCTGAATTGCACTTTCAGGAATGACTCAGAAATTGAGAGGTGCACATTCATCACTCTGTACTAACTAAATTTTCTCTTGTTCTCTCTCCATAATTTTAACTGGTGTGGAAGAGATTGCAGCCATAATCTTGAAATTAGGGTTTGAAAAATGAAGAACATAGTGTCTTGAGAAGTAGCACTTCATACTATTCACCTTAGTATTAATGATGGCACGCTAATGAAATCTTCGATGCTAACTTCATTAAGATCAATTCTGTAACTTCTTCAATCGCTCCGTAAATAATGAAAATTGCAAGGTAAAAATGAAGAATAAATTATTCATCCTTTATAGACTTTGAAAGGTCAAGGTAGGTAAGCAATGAATGTTCTTCCTGTTGAGTTAGTGCAAGCCAGCTGTCCTTGGCTTTCTAACACAACTTGCATCCAACTCAGCTTACTAAACTCGGTCATCATAGAACTTACTCGGCCAACAAACTTGGCACACACTAAAGAACTCAGCCTTAGTGTCCATGACTGGTGCTCGACACCTATAGTGCAATTAGTTCTTCTCGGCATTTATTTTTTTTGTCTTCAACATGTGTCCTGGTGCATCTTAAAATATGCAGATATGGACTTTGGCATATTTCATGTTAGGAACTGATGTAAGATAATAATTTTAGATGCAGTTCCTTACATACCTCTTTTTCTTAGTTGGAGATGATGTGATCACCCGATCCATTGGATTGGGTGACCTCAGCTGCACTAGCTTCATAGCTGCACAATTCAGACTTCTTAACCCATGTCTAGTTCATCTATTCTCTAATCTGCTCAACAGTAGGAGAAGTTACCCTAGTCTTACAATCTTTTCTTGTATGACCAATTTTTAGACAACTGTGACAAACTAGGCTCCCATTCATCCAACTCTTAGACTTTCCTCTGAAATGTGTCCTTATGTAGTTTTTTGGAACATGTCCACACTCACCATAGTAATGACAACTATGCCATGTGTTGTAGTCCCACTTGTAACTATTGCCTTTTCTTGGTGATTTCTCTTGTGCCTTTGATGTTCATTTCCGTTTACCTTTAGATCTGCAATCTTGTGCTCTATGACCATGTTTCTGATAGTTATAGCAATTACCATTGAGTCTAGGTGTGGAAGGCACATTGCTTGCCTTTTTTGACATCCACGTGTTTGATGTCTAAACTTATTACAATTAAAGAAATAACCATTAAAGTTAGTTTTAGGATTGGACTTACCATTCTTGCTTCGGCAAATGTTTTTTGTATGACCTAGTTTCCCACAGTGGTGGCAAATAGGCTTGTTGTTTCTTGGCTTTGCATACCTTCTTTCACCTGTCTTAGATGATTCTCCTTCTTCAGTGGTTGTATGTTGTTCAGTGTGACCTAATCCAGAAGAATCTTTAGGTCTTCTTGTTGCTTCCACTAGTTGTTCAAAGTAGCTCATAGCTGCATTGGGATCATTCACTTTGTTGTTAAGTTCTTTCTTAGATCTCAATTCATCTTTCAACTGACTGTTCTCAGATTTAAGATTTATAATCTCTAAGTCTTTCCTACTAATCTCCTGATTCACAAATAGTAATTGATTTTCCATGTCAACTTGATTGACTATCATTGTTTATACATCATGTGTTCATTCATCAAGCCTAATAGTCATAATTATTTTGTCTTCTTCTACCATAGCCTTGTCATCTTCATCTTTCTTTTTCTGTTCAACAACTTTACACATTCTTATTGATTGGGCTTCTTGTTCCTTTTTCAAGTTTCTGACTTCTTTACATAGTGCACTGTTATTTTCCAGTAGATCTGCTATTGTTGCATCACTCTCAGTAGAATCTCCATTTTGAAATAGATTTGTGGTGTCCTCTTCCTAATAATGAGTGTCATTCATTTGTTTGGCCAAATCTTTCCTTGCTGTCAAGGACTTCTTTGATTCCTATCTTGTTGTCTCAAGCTGTTGTAATGCTAGATGAATATCAATCTTTTGATTCTCAATGACTCTACCCATCTTGTAGATCTCCATCTCAAGATATGTATTCTCAAGCTGATTATGACTTTTTAGAGAACTAAGCTCTGATACCAATTGTTGGAAATACAATAATGGGAAAGAAAGATACTAAGAGGGGGGGTGAATCAAATCTTCAAATTTAAACACTTAAAACAAACTGATCCACATTCATACATATATGAATCTAATGTAATATCAAATAGCATCCACACAATGAAATAAATAACTC
>MU225683.1:2186166-2203650 GCA_018584345.1 Thuja plicata | reverse complement strand
TCATTACAATCTACCCTATGAAAGGATTTCAACTTACAATAAAGTAAGCACTCTATTAGGAGATTTAGAAAGGTCTGCTAGAACCACTCTGTTAAGAGATTTTCACCTGATACAATGATTAGAATGTTTCAACTAATGATCCTTCATTATGTACTTAGATGTTGATGACGGATCTCCTCTTTCCAGTACCTTCTATGATCTCACAATCTGATATGTCTTTACTCTGTTGTTCATTGTGCTGTCACTTTGCTTGATCTCTGCTTCTTAACAAAATAACCCTTTGTGCATTTCACTTCAAAATGCAGTCACCACTTCTCCACACACACTTACAAAATAGGGTTTAGAAGCAATCTTATATATCTATTCAAGTCTGATAGTGAGATCTAGATCAACGATCAAGATATAATACCCATACCTCCAAGGTATTACAATTAATGATTACAATAGATCATGCATAGGATAAAACAATTAAATGCATAACTAACTCCATAGGAAAATATTGAATGCATACATAAGTCAACCCAAAAATCTTATACAAGTCAGCCTGAAGACTTATCCTCAAAGTTTGAATCATTCTAGACATATATACAAAAACTGTTCTGTTTGGCACTTAACATCTCTTTCACTCGGCACTAAGTATCCTACTCGGCTCGGCATGATACAACTTGGCAACCTAAATACTGCTCGGCAATGTTGCTCGGCCTTGGATAGTTTTAGCTCGGCCACAGTGATAGACAACTAAAATTGCCTAAGTAAATGACTAAGTGTTGGTCACTAATCATCAATAGAACTTAGAGATCAACAATCTCCCCCTTTGATATTAGTGGCAAAAACACACTTATCATTCCTTCATTTCATTCCATCAAAATGTTTCCTAAGTATACTAAGTACTCCCCCTAGGAATATACTTGGAATTATACATACAAAAAGTTACACATGCCTTCAAAAATATATACAAGTGTACCTGTTCTGTACTGATTTATCATACTGTATCCTTACCAACTTCCCCCTTATTTTTTTCATTGATTGCAGGTGGGGTTAAGTTATACTTATCCAAAAATTGTTTATGAAGCTGTAGGGTGGATGCAAATGTAGCGTCCCAACTTTCCTTGGAAATCTTCATAACTTCCAATTTTATCTCTAGCTTAGAAGCTAGACTTACTAAACTTTCTACGGTTGAGAGATTTGCATTTCTCTATGATAACTCTTTTGCAACTGAAAGTTCCTTCTGTATTACCTCCAAGTGAGGAAACAGGCTTGTCTGAATAGTGATCAATTTGGCCCTAATCCAACCATCTTTAGCCATAAGCTTGGATATTCTCCATTGTGCATTGATCAACTTAGTAAAATGTAAAGAGCTAGAAGTAGCATCCTTACCCAAAGTATTGCAAGTAGATCTCAAATCTAACCGTAGCTTCTCAACAAACTGTAGATTATACTTTGTGAATAATTCAACATCACATAGTTTTCTTTACAAAGAATAAATGTTTGCTGTAACTTTCTCCGAAATTTCTACAAGAGTAGAAAGTTCAACCTATTTTGTTGCAATCTCTTCTGAGATTTTCTCCAGAACTTTGCTCTCAAATCTCCTCTTGGATCATTGTAGAAGTTTTTCATTGCTAATAATATCATCATCAGTTACCTTATGTACAATGTAAACTAACTAATCAATAATAGGAGCTTGAGGCATTTCATCTTCCAAGTCAAAAGCCTTTGCAAAGATATCCTTGATGTCATGCAACACCTTATTTTGCTTTTGTTCTATTTTCATCTCTTCCTGTCTCTTCTTTCTCTTAAGTAATTCCTGAAGAGTCCCTATTTTTTCAAAAGAAAATTCATTGGGATCCCATTGTGGAGTCACAATTACCTCATCTAATGTGACATCTAGAATTTGAGACTTCTTCTTCAAAAATTTCCTTCTCTTCAACTTTGGTGACCTAATGCTCGGTTGCATAATACCTTTTCCCATGACAGTGTCAATGTCCATTGCCTCTTTCAATTCTATCAAGATTTTCTATGGATCAGGCATACTTATAGTTTTAGGACCTGTGGGAGTGGATGATGCAAAGTGTGGTAGATCAACCAACACTTGCACTGCCTCTTGTTCCTTAGGCTGGTCAACATTATCCTTCATCACTACTCCACTATCTAAAACTGTTTTGACAACCTCTAAAATAGGTGGATTTTGTGAAGTTACCTCCTGTGCATCTATTTGCTATTTCTCTTCACCTATCTGATCATTGATTTCTTCAATTATCTCATCAATTTTCTCTTCATATGCAGTGGTCTTTCCTCCTTTAGTCTCAGTTTCCTTGATAGGTGATTCAATTTTTGTATCACTCGGCATATCCTGTTCCTCGGAATTCAAATTGCTAGAGTCATCAATTATGAAGTCCATCAGACTGTCTGTAGTCAGATCAACAGAATTTGTTGAGTTTAATGTATCTTTAGTCTTTTCAATAGAAATTTGATTTTGAGTCATCTGTGGCTCAGAGGTAATCTCCACTTCTTTAGCCTTTTGCTGAGATGTTCCCTCACTATATTTCTTATCTTTTGGAACTGCTAGTCCAAAGATTTCCTTCCAAATCCTTGTACTTTTCTGTACTAATCCTTCAATATCATTTTTCAAAACAACATAACCTCTAAGTTTAGGAACAAACCTATTCTTATATTCTTCAATGAATTTGGCTCTTTTTTTTTAAGTCAACTCAAGTATTACCTTGGCTAAAGTTCCTTCCCTGATCTATCTCTCTGTAGTAAGTGCAAATTCCCATTTGCTTGAAAGAAACTCATACAATTCATTTGGCACATGGTTTCCTATCTCTGTAGGAGTTAACTTAAAAATACTCATCATATCTAAAAGTGTTTCCTGAACTTTAGGCTTATCTCCAATACTCAGTTTCTCATACTTAATGAATTTGAAAGTAGCTAACACTACTGAGTTTCTCAAATTGTCACATACCTCATCAATATTAGTTGGTTTCTTGAATTTTGTTATAGGTATGTTACTGGGTTCATCAATCTCAGTCTTTTCATCATCACTATCTATCTCCAAGTGTAGTTTCCTCCTTGGTCTCTTTACTGGTTTACTCGGCTCAACATTAGGAGCAATTTTAGCTTCCTTTCTAGAACTACTTTCTCCAACCTTCTTCTTTCCATATACTTTAGTTTGTACTGCTAGAGAAGTAACAGTAAATGCTCTAATCCTCGGATGATTAGCTGTAGGAGGTGTAACCTTAGGTTTAGCTTTACTCGGCTTGGTTACTATGACAATTGATGGTTTCTTACCCTTAGCTTTCTTAGTGATCTCCTCAGATGCACTGACTTCCTCTTCTGTAGACATATCTTCTCCTTGTCCAATGAATAGGCCTAAAGGTGCATCCTCAGGTTCTTCATCACTTCCTAAACCAACCATTTTCTTTAGATTTTCCACAATCTTCTTCCGTTTCCTTTCCATGGTTCCCTCCTTTAAACTTCTTGAAATTTTTACTTTTGCTTCATCAAAATTGCCAAACCTTTCTGTTGTAGTATCAATTGCCTCAGCTAGGACTGCAATGATGGCTGTTGAAGCTTCATCAATGTTAATTTCATAGGGAAATGGCTCTAAACATGCTACCCTAGGTGTCACAGCCTGGATATATGTGTTATCTGTATCAACTAGAAAAAAAATTTCTTTATAGTGCTTCTCCACTAGTGATCTAGGAATCCTAGTTCTTAATCTCATTCTCTTTTTAAATTCCATAAAATAGCTCCCCATAATTCTATTGAAGTTGCTTCCGAGTTTCTCAATACACTCACTTATTTGAACTGTAATGGGTCTATCCTTTTTCCAAACAATATTTCCCAATGTAGGAAATGTATCCTAAATGTAGAAAAATATACAAAGTAGTAAGGAACCAAACTTACATGATGATCTCTTAGCTTTTATGAATTATGTTAGGTTCTCGACTAGTTGTGTTTGTTGTAGCTCGGAAAGATCACATGTATTATTCTTCTTAACAATTTTTCATGCCTAGTCAACGACTGTACAAGGAACACTATCCAGTCGACTCGACTGATAAAACTTATGTACGATTACTCTTACTCCAAAATCAAGTTCTAGGTCTTTAATTGTAGAGATAGTAATACCTCTATTGTTCCATATGGCTCTAGTGTTCTGTGTAATTTCCTCTTGACTGTTATCTCTCATTGTTCGTTTCCTGTTAACTACATTATATCCAGTCACTCGATGAATCATGTCTTTAGTTATCTTGACTGGTCCATTATCCAACCACATACACATATCATGAGCTTGGCTAAGAATGACCTTGATCCATTCATCTTTGAAACCTTGTGGGAAATCTAGGGCACAAGTTAACCCTTTGTTGGCTAAATGTTTGAATTCTCCCTTCAGAATTCCATCAATACACAGTTTGTTGTAGGAGTTTCTCAATTCACTATCACCTACTTCACCAATCTTAACCATGTAACATGATCTAACATCATGGATCATAAGTACCTTGGGTAGAATGGATGAGAGAGCTTTGATCAAATCACTTTGAATTTCACTTTTAGCAATGGCTCAAAAACTGAGAGGTGCACATTCATCACTCCGTACTAACTGAATTTGCTCTTGTTCTCCCTCCATACTTTTAACTGGTGCGGAAGAGCTTGCACCCATAATCTTGAAATTCGGGTTCAAAAAATGAAGAATAGAGTACCTCGGCAAGTAGTACTTCATACTGTTCACCTTATTATTGTCGATGACACGCTGACAAAATATTCGATGCTAACTTCGTTAAGATCAATTCTGTAACTTCTTCAATTGCTCCGTAAATAGTGAAAATCACAAGGTAAAAATGAAGAATAAACTGTTCATCCTTTATAGAATTTGAAAGGTCAAGGTAGGTAAGCAATGAATGTTCTACCTGTTGAGTTATTGCAAGCTAGCTATCCTCAACTTTCTAACACAACTTGCATCCCACTCGGCTTACTAAACTTGGCTATCATAGAACTTACTCAGCCAACAAACTCAACACACACTAAAGAAATCAGCCTTAGTGTCCATGACTGATGCTCGACACCTATAGTGCAATTAGTTCTTCTCGACATTTTTTTTTTGTCTTCAACATGTGTCCTGGTGCATCTTAACATATGCAAATATGGACTTTGGCATATTTCATGTTAGGAACTGATGTAAGATAAGAATTTTAGATGCAGTTCCTTACATACCTCTTTTTCTTAGTTGGAGATGATGTGATCACCTGATCAATTAGATTGGGTGACCTCAGCTACAATAGCCTCACTGTTGCATGGTTCAAACTTCTTAACCCATGTCTAGTTAACCTGTGCTCTAATCTACTCAACAGTAGGAGCAGGTACCCTAGTCTTACAATCTTTCCTTGTATGACCAATTTTCAAACAACTATGACAAACTAGGCTCCCATTCATCCAACTCTTAGACTTTCCTCTGAAATGTCTCCCTATGGAGTTTTCTGGAACATGTCCATACTCACCACAGTAATGAAAACTATGCCATGTGTTGTATTTCCACTTGTAAGTATTGCCTTTTCTTGGTGATTTCTCTTGTGCCTTTGATGTCCATTTCTGTTTACCTTTAGATATGCAATCTTGTGCTCTATGACCATATTTCTGATAGTTATAGCAATTACCATTGAGTCTAGGTGTGGAAGGTGCATTGCTTGCCTTTGTTTAACATTCACGTTCTTGATGTCCAAACTTATTACAATTAAAGAAATAACCATTAAAGTTAGTTTTAGGATTGGACTTACCATTCTTGCTTCGGTAAATGTTTGTTGTATGACCTAGTTTCCCACAGTGGTGGAAAATAGGGTTATTGTTTCTTGGCTTTGCATACATTCTTTCACTTGTCTTAGATGATTCTCCTTCTTTAGTGGTTGTATGTTGTTCAGTGTGACCTAATCTAGAAGAATCTTTAGGTCTTCTTGATGCTTCCACTAGTTGTTCAAAGTAGCTCATACCTGCATTAGGATCATTCACTTTGTTGTTAAGTTCTTTCTCATATCTCAATTCATCTTTCAACTGACTGTTCTCAGATCTAAGATTTACAATCTCCAAGTTTATCCTACTAATTTCCTAATTCACAAATAGTAATTGATTTTCCATGTCAACTTGATTGACTGTCATTATTTGTACATCATGTGTTCTTTCATCGAGCCTGATAGTCATCATTCTTTTGTCTTCTTCTACCATATCCTTGTCATCTTTGGCTTTCTTTTTTTGTTCAACAACTTCACACATTATTTTTGATTGGGCTTCTTGTTCCTTTTTCAAGTTTCTGACTTCTTCACATAGTGCACTGTTATTTTCTAGTAGATCTGCTATTTGTGCATCACTCTCAGTAGAATCTCCATTATAAAATAGATTTGTTGTGTCCTCTTCCTGATAATGAGTGTCATTCATTTGTTTGGCCAAATCTTTCCTTGCTGTCAAGGACTTATTTAATTCATGTCTTGCTGTCTCAAGCTGTTGTAGTGCTAGTTGAATATCAATCTTTTTATTCTCAATGACTTTACCCATCTTGTAGATCTCCATCTCAAGATCTGTATTCTCAAGCTGATTATGAATTTTTAGAGAACTAATCTCTGATACCAATTTTTGGAAATACAATAATGGGAAAGCAAGATACTGAGAGGGGGGGGGGTGAATCAGATCTTCAAATTTAAACACTTAAAACAAACGAATCCACATTCATACATATATGAATCTAATGTAATATCAAATATCATCCACACAATGAAATAAATAACTCATAACACAAGAACTTGGTAACCCAGAAACTGATGACACCCACAAAATTCTTCACTACTACAGTAACAAAGTGTGCATGTTAGGGCTACAAAAGTTGATTACAAAATGCAATCTACCTTGTTAAAGGTTTTCCCGGTTAAGAGCTGAAGTTCATTACAATCTACCCTGTGAAATGATTTCAACTTACAATAAAGTAAGCACTCTATTAGAAGATTTAGAAAGGTCTACTAGAACCACTCTGTTAAGAGATTTTCACCTGATACAATGATTAAAATGTTTCAAGTAATGATCCTTCGTTATGCACTCAAATGCTGATGATGGATCTCCTCTTTCTAGTACCTTCTATGATCTCACAATCTGATATTTCTTTACTCTGTTGTTCACTGTGATATCACTTTGCTTGATCTCTACTTCTTAACAGAATAACCCTTTGTGCATTTCACTTCAAAATGCAGTCACCACTTCTCCACAGACACTTACAAAATAGGGTTTAGAAGCAATCTATATATCTATTCAAGTTTGATAGTGAGATCTAGATCAATGATCAAGATCTAATACCCATACCTCCAAGGTAATACAATTAATGATTACAATAGATCATGCATAGGATAAAACAATTAAATGCATAAGTAACTCCATAGGAAAATATTAAATGCATACATAAGTCCGCCCAAAAATCTTATACAAGTCGGCTTGAATACTTATCCTTGAAGTTTGAATCATTCCAGACATGTATACAAAAATTGTTCTGCTCGGCACTTAACATCTCTTTCTCTCGGCACTAAATATCCTACTCAACTTAGCATGATACAACTCGGCAACCTGAATACTGCTCCACAATGTTTCTTAGCCTTGGAAAGTTTTAGCTTGGCCACAGTGATAGCCAACTAAAACTGCCTAAGTAAATGACTAAGTGTTGGTCACTAATCATCAACAGAACTTAGAGATCAACAAGTAAATCCTTAGATAGAGGAAAAAGGAAAATACCTTTCCCCCAAGGTGTGAAGGCAGGGGATATATCAAATTATATCAATATATTTCATAGAAAAGAGATATCTTTACAAAACAAATGTCCTAGAAAATATGTCATGAATGATTATAAATATTTATAGGGATAAAATATAGAAAGAATAACCAATTAAACTGAAAACAAAATACATGCTAAGAGCAAAAATGGATCCTAGAATACTGGAATAAAATACTTCTTGCCCCCCAATGAATAGACAAGAGGAGAAATGCAATCTAACTTGTAGAAGAATGAGGGGAATACGCTATATCAAAATTATGAAGAAATTGTAATACTGCACGGGAATGAGATATAATTCCCAAGGCAACTCTTTCTCTAACATATAGCTTGAAATGCACACAATCAACAAGTAAATGTTTATTACTATAATGAAAAGGACATTTATATTTAGAGAGAGAATTTCTTAGAATAGGTTTGAAGATTTCTTTCTTGGAATTCATTAACTGGACATACACCTTTTTAGCCACATCTTAAGGAGTATCAGGGTGATCTAAGGGAGGTGTTGGAAGAAGAATATGAAGAGGAGGATGATAGTTAAGATAAGCTACCTAAAATTGAGAAGGAAGGAAGCCTATACCATGCATATTTTGTTTAGGAGACACATGAATTGGGTTTTTAATGCCATGTTCATTAACACCAAGCCCTAAACCCTTATAACCTTGTTTATCAACCATAGTATATCCGATAGTGTATCTATCTTGCAAAGCTTCTATGGGAGGTGATTGATTATTGTGTTCATGAGAAAATGTTGTGTAAGGTGGAATGATGGTTTTAGGAGAAGTTTCTTTGGATTTTCCTTTAATATCATCATGGATCAGATAAGAAGGGAAAGGTAAATCTAGGAATTCTTGCACATCCTCATCTTGTACCATAGTTTGAGCCTCAACAAAAGTGTGAGAAGAACTAGAGATGGAAGATGAAAGAATAGGAGTAGGAGTATTAGGAATTGGATTAGGAAGGTTAGGAAGAAGATTAGGAAGATTAGGCAATGGTGTACCATCTACCAAATCCTTCACATAATCCAAAAGAGTAATGAGTCCATTACACAAATCCTTAATAAAAGTTTTAAAAGTAGGGAGACTAGTATTGGTCAATCTCATAATGGCATAAGCAAGCACACTATGAAGAGTGATGAATGTAATAAAATGGAGAATAGTCTCATACACATCATAAGTACTATAAAGAGATGCTAAGAGAAGAATAATGAGAAAAATAGCCATACACCAAAAAAAACTTCATAATGAATGAAATGCAAGAAGTGTTTTTGGATTTTTATGATGATTTATTTAAATTTTTATTTGTGTATTTTAAGATGCAAGTTCTAATCTTTAAGATGTAAATCTAACACCAAAGAGATGGAGTTGTCTATCGTGGGTTAACCAAAATGTAAAGGGTTGGAAAGGATGTATTTAGGTTTTTGGTTATGTTTATGATCTGTGGATTTCCTTCACCTTTCTTAACATTTAATTGAATTTTGTATTGAAATGTGTATTAAGAGGAAAATAAGATATTCCACCTTTATCCTCAAATGCACAAATGAAAGATCCAAGTTGATGCACAAGTGAATCAACCATTTGGAAATGAAAATAAAGAGGGAGATCTTAATTTCTATTAATTGAAAATTTAGATATGATATATGACAGTAATTGGAAAGGATGAGAGAAATTACTAACCTTGAAAAATCACAGATCAAAGAATGCTATTTTCTGAGGTCTGTACTCTATTTTTGGAAAATTTGAAGTATGATCTGGAACTGGAACGCAGAGACAAACAAAACCCAGAAATATTTTTCCAATCTGACATCGTCTTATGAAAAAGGTTGACCTTGACCCACAAATGTCACCCCTAACCCAATAATGTCGACCCTGACCTGCACAGCCTCGATAGAAAATCTGTTCGCGGAGCCCAAAAGAAAGCCGAAAAGGGTATCCAGATATGAGTCCAAATCCACAGTATTGAACCTGTACCTACAAGAAAAAGAGGTTTGTTTGTTGTGGGGGAGGGGTTTGCCTTGGTCAAACCCTGATTTAGGAATTAACCTTGAAATCAATAAAGTATAGAACGCTAGCAAGTAGTAGAATTGAATTTAAGAATGAAACTATGATATTGAATAAATATGCAATTGTAATTCAAATGTAGCAAGTATGTAAATATGAAAGCTTTGAATCAATAAAATCAATAAACCTCCATGATTGTATGCTTGGAATCCACCTTGAAGAAGTAATGAAAGAGTCTTGAGGATGCATAAAGGATTTTCAAGGAAGATCACACCACTATGATGGCTAGATCTAGGGTTTGAATGATGAATCTTGAAGGCTTGAACCAAATCCCTTCAAAGGCTTGAAAACTTGAATCCTTGATATTCAATGGAGAAATTGAATGCTTGAGAGGAATACTTGAACACCTTGAAATCTTGGAAACATGTAGAACAATGGATGCTTGAATCTTAGTTAGAGATTTTTTGCACTTAGAAGACTTCTTCTTTCTCAATATCGCTTAGAGAAAATGAGAGGAGAGAAATTCCTTTTATATGAAACCAGGGCACAATATTCTAAGGAGTCCCACATAGGAGAATTAAATCCTAATTGGACCCATGCCCCTAGAAATGGGCCTATGTTAAATATAATTTAGGAATCATCGCTTTGAAACCCAAAATAGTTGACCCGAAAGCAAGAAATAACTTTTGCAAAGACCAACATCTAGAAACCGTGGAACCCTGAGATTGGAAACCTGGGTCAAGGTCAAGGTTGAATTTGACCTAGGTCATGGTTGAGGTTGACCTTGACCTAGGTCAGGGTCAAGTTCAACCTTGACCTAGGTTAGGGTCGAGGTTGACATAGACCCAAAAGGTCGACTTTGACCCTGAGGTCAAAGACCTCAGATCTGCAGTCCAGGATGCCAAAAACTAGATGGAAATAAGTGGAAAGAGAGGAAGAATAGGGGGAAACCTAGGTAAAAGTTAGGAACCCATTCAATTTTCTTGATATGACCCCAAACCACTTACTCTAAAGGCTAAACCAGTCTACCATGGAAGTGCTTCCATTTTCTGACTATACAACATGAAACTATTATACATGTACATGTTCCCCTATATTTACAACTTGTTCATGTTTCTACATGTAATCTATCATAAATACTACACCTATTCTATTAAATCATATAAAAAAATTAGTGTTCATGACACTCACGAGCTATCTTTAGAGATAATTTACAAAAGCTTTGAATCTACTAAGAGACTCCTGTATAAATGTTGGATCTGGTGCACCTATATGTTGTGCGATCATATTTGTTCTATGAACTATACTTGCACACCTAAAAAATGACCTTTTTGTACTCCCCAGTGTCTTCTGAAGATGGCTCGACAAAACTTTATAGCTTGTCAATTTATCAATCATGTTGAAACCAAATTTGTCCACCTCAAGCTTTAAGTGAATAACTCTCGCGAATTATATCATAACATCTTCTTCCTTAACCAACTCATCATTTTTCATAAATTACTCTGCATTTTAGTTCCTGGAAACCATCACTGATCATGTACTCTTATTCATTGTACAAGTCCATAATTACTTTTACCTCTATCCCCAGTCCCTTAATGTCCTATTGTTTATTGATCATCAATTCTAAGAACTTGTAGTACATATCCAATGAGGAAATGACTCCATACTCACGTAGTGCATCTAGATCAGTGTCTTCCATAGCTTTCCATATGTATCATAATAAAATGTAAGCAATTGATTTGTGCTTAATTTAGGATTATTTTGGGCCCTCTTTAGTTTGGTTCCTTTGATTGGGCTTCATATTGCACTAAAATGTACACTTTATTAACATATGGGTCCTCATTTCTTCCCTAATCCTCCCTAATTTGTGTAAAATTAAGGTAGGATCTTATATATAAGAATCCTCCCCTATTTTCATACAATTGAAAAATTCCCCTTTCCTTTTATGATCTTTGAATTGTCTCCCGATTAGAATCAACTAACCTTCTAGATCACTCAAACATTATAGGCCATTCCCTCCAATCATAGTCAAGAAACTATCTGGAGGGGTTTAATCAAAGTTGACTACACCCCCCAGGGGTGTAGTCAAAGTTTGACTTTACCCTTGGGTTTTTGATCCAATATCAAGCCCTAGGTCCTATCTAGCACATTCATTGGGGTTTTGGATCCATGGTCGGACTGTTTAATTTTGTTTCTAGATGCACTATGAAAGGATCTCCCTCTTCCTTAATTTTAGATACATATCATCATCATTATGAGCATCCAGCCATTAATGTCAAGTAGCCATTGAGAAAAAAATCAAGAAAAGTATTGATCATCCAAGTACAATTTTAAGTGGCATTATAACATTCAAGTCTTCAACTATTCAAGGTGTCTTCAATAGATCAAGCTTCTTTCCCCACTGAGGCAAAGAAAAGGAGTTTCTTGGAAGGACATTGGCATCATTTCTTCATTCCTCAGTCATTCATTGGTGATTTACAAAAAATCTTCATTAGGTTTTGTCTTGCATGATTTCCTTTTGGTTTTTGTATGGAGTCAAAGCTATTGCATCAACATTCTTGATCACATTCAAATAGGTAAGAATATCTACATTGCATGATACAATTCATTTTATATCTAATCTATGTTACATGTTAGCCTTCCTTAATTCATTTCAATTCAAGGTTAATTCATAAACTGGGGCTTGACCAAGGAAATCCCCCCTTCCACAAATAATTTCCCTATTTCTGTGTGTAGGAACAGGTTTTGGGATCTACAAAAGTGGATTCGATCATTTTTGGGGTTATCTCAGAGATCAGAAATGGAAAGTACACAATCAAAAACAAAGGGGTGTAGTCGAATCTCAACTTGTACTTGAAAAGAAGACTTGTTCCTGGAAGCCTCATATTTTCACAGTCGATAGTTGATGACATGTAACTAATTGAATTTTTGATAATGTTAAGTTGAAGATAATGCAAAGCATTAAATCAGTCAATGGTTTGTATTTTTATTGATGTCAACTTGATATCATCTGTACGGTCATGCCAAAGACTTTAGCTAATCAATGGAACAAAGGTTATGCTTTCAACAATGCATAAAAGTCAAGTATTCACTAAGTGACAGATAACACCGATGGAGTGCACACCATTGGTAAAGGAAAAGAAGAAAAGTCACAGTGATACCCAATGAGCAGAAGATAATGTTTCCCGATGAAGAAAAACCACAGGATGCCCGATGAGCTAAAAACAGAGTTTCCCGACGAGTAAAAATCTAATGATGCTCGATGGACAGAGATCCCGGAGCTAATTAGAGTCATGCCGATGGAACTGTCAGTTGTCACTGACAACTAACTGAAGAGTTGATCGACAGAATAGAGAGTTTAGAAAATGAAAAAATATCTAGTTGGCAAGAGCTAAAGATAGACTAAACTGGTTGTTTTCTATGTTTTATTTGACCAGAGTTAAGTAATTGATTTAAAAAAGATTTGTATAGTTGGAAAGAAGATAAATACGAGATAAATTAGGAGTTATACTTTAAATCAAATTGGTTGGATTGTTTTTCATGCCAAGAATCAATAATCAAGAAACAGTGAATATCATGTCTATATAAGAGACAAGCTTAACTCATTTTTGTATGACATGAAAAGGGGATTAAGGGGAGTGAATAAAAAGAGGATGTTGAAGAGAAAATGATGAATAATTACTTCATACAATCCTGATCAATCAAGCTAAAGGAGAGCTAAATAATTCTGCAAACATCGATGAACAGTGAAGCATAGCATCACAGAGAAGAAAGTGTGGAGCACAAAGAATTGAATTGAAACATTGATCAGAGAGGTAATGTATTTAAATAGATCTGAAAATATGCAATTCAAATTTTCATTAGAAACAAGTCATAGTGTTTCAGTTTAACCATTGAAGCATCAAGTCTGTTAACAGAGAAAGACTTAACAGTCTTCTATATATTGAGGTACATCTCAAGGAGTGCCAAAAAGGTTTATTCATGAAAGCAGTATTGGATTTTCCTGATACCTATTGACAGTCTAAGAGGGAGGTTGATTCAAGGATGGTAGCAATAGATGCCCAATACTAAGTGACAACCTCTATGTATAAAATCCTCTAACAAGGTCGCACTTAATAGTGTATTTGTAACCTTTAACATGGTTGGCTCCTAACAGGGCTCACTTCAGAAGAGTGAAAATTTGGGGTATCGGTCCCAGTGGTTTTTCCCTTAACAGGGTTTCCACGTTAAAAATTCATATGTTATGTGTGTATGATTCATTTATTTATTGTTTTGTATCTGACATAGTTAACACTGGGTTGATCAGGATTCTCTGCTTATTTAATGAGTTTTGGTAAATAGTTATACTACTTATCGGTAATAAAGGAGAATAAGGACATACAAGGAAAATCGACAAACAGTCAATCATTATAAGTATTTCATGGCATGCATCTTGTAGGGACTTAATAATATGAGGTTTTTTTGAGTGGTGGTTAAAACATTTGAGGCCACTGATTCACCCCCCCTCTCAGTTATTACTAACAATTGGTATCAGAGCTTGTGTGCTTAGAAAAGAAGGTTTCAAGACCTAAGTCAAGATCACAAGATGAACAAACGAGATGTGCCCAAGTTGAACAAAGGCAACTTTGCTTCATGGAAAAACATGATAAGAATCCACTTATCATGTATTGGTAATGATGTTACTCAATTCCTAGATACTGAATATGTGTTGCCTATAGGAGTATTGACAGTAGATCAATTGAGAGAGAAGCATGAACACAACAGCATGGTTATGGAGCTTTCTTCCTCACTCTTTGATGCTGAATTTGAAGATGTCAAGGATTGTAAAATTGCAAAGAAGATGTGGGACAAACTGAAGCTTATACATGGAGGTGATACAAATGTTGTGAGAGCCAAGGCAGAAAGCCTTAGAGGAAAATTTGATGATGTCAGAATGAAAGAAGGAGAAAACATCATACAGTTCATCACAAGAATAAAAGAAGTAGTCAATGCTATACGAGGAGTTGGAGGTACACTTGAAGAGGAGACAGTGGTAAGTAAAATCTTAAGAACCTTACTCCATGTATATGCTATTAGAATTTCTGCCATTCAAGAAATGAGAGCAGTAGAAAACAATACAGTTACTCTTGATAGTTTAATTGGTGGAGTGATTTCATTTGAAATGAATAACTTTGATAATAGTGTCTTACCAAACTTAGAGTTTGCATTTAAGTCTTCTATGAGAATAAGGAAATCAAGTCATAGACACACATCTAGAAGAGATAGTGAAAGTGAAAGTGAAGAAGAAGATCTAGATGAAATAGAAGCACTTATGGCAAGAAGAATGTAGAGAGGCAAAGGTAAATACAAAGGCAAGTTACCACTTGTATGTTTTGATTGTAAAGAGATTGGACACTTTGCTGCAAGATGTCCTAACAGAAGAAAAAGATGACAGAAGTAATGACAGATCTTTTTAGAAGAAATCTGACAGAGGTGATAACAAAGATTACAGAGGTTACCGACAATAAAAAAAAAGAGATACCCGAGACTACAAGGAAAAAGGAAAGAAGGCTAGCTACCTATCTGCTTGCAAAGATGAAGATACTGACACCGAACCTGATGAAGACATCGAGATGGTATTTGTAGTTGTGAAGGATGATTCATATGAAGATGAAAGGTATGTAGAGACTACACTCATATCTAAGGTTAGCAAGACTGACATATGGATTATATATAGTGGCTGCACTCACCACATGACTGGTGATAAAGAAAATTTTAACACTTTTGAGTATTATAATGGTGGAATAGTAAGAATGGGTAATGATACACCTTGTCTAGTTGAAGGTAAAGGAACTATAATGCTGAATAACCTAATTAAATGTGAAAATGATTTTGGGTAAAAGGATTGAATTATAATCTATTAAGTGTTTCTCGGCTGAATAATTTAGGTCACAGAGTAGCATTTGAGAATAAGAAGACAAAAATCTTTAATGAATCAGAAAAACTGATTGGTATCGGTGAACAGACTAAAGGTAACTTATTCTATCTGAATGATACTAACACAACTTGCTTAGTGACTAGAAATGAAAACATATGGTTGTGGCAAAAAAGATTGTGTCATGTGAATTTTGACAACATGATGAAAATAAGCAGAAGGAGAAATGTAAGAGGCTTACCGACAATGACAAAGCCAGACAACATCTTGTGCAAGAATTTTCAAAAAGGTAAAATGACTTAGTCCAGTTTCAAAAGTAAAACCCATACATCTGATGACATTCTGGAATTAGTCCATACTAATTTATGTGTACCAATGAGGACAAAGAGTTATTATGGAGATAGATATTTTATTCTCTTTGTTGATGATTACTCTAGAATGATGACAGTCATGTTTCTAAAGATAAATCTAAAGCATTCAAGATGTTTAAATGGTATAAGGCTATGGTAGAGAAACAAAGTGGTAAGGATCTGAAATATTTGAGATCAGATAGAGGAGGAGGATTTATATCAGATGAATTCACTAATTTGTGTAATGAGAATGGTATAAAAAGATACGTTTCTGCACCAAGAACACCACAACAAAATGGGATTGCTGAGAGAAAGAATAGATCAATAGTTGATTGTGCTAGAACACTGATGATAGAGAAATGCGTCACCCAAATCTTCTAGAGGGAAGCTGTCAATACTGCTATCTACACACTTAACAGAGTACAATTGAAGAAGGACACAAAGAAGACACCTTATGAGCTATGGTATGGTAAAACACCCAATGTAAGTTACTTCAAAATCCTTGGCAGTCAATTTTATGTCTTAAAGGATGATAGAAATGGAAAGCTTGACACCAACAGTGATGAAGGTATTTTTTTGGGGTATTCTAACAAGAGAAAAGCTTATAAATGTCTCAGCAAGGCTTCTAACAAAATTGTTGAAAGTACAAATGTAAAGATAGATGAATTTGTAGAAAAGAATGAGCTGGAAAGAAAAAAAGAACCAGAGCACTACAATAAGTTTGTATACTGTGAAGAAATCAACACTCTAATTGAGCAATAGTGCTTAATTCTAGAACAACAGAATGTTGCAACCGGCGGTCTAGATAATAATCAGAATAATGTGCAAGGTCATGAAGAACAGAATGGAGATCAAAATAATGATCAAGCTGATACACAAAGATTTGTACCTATACTTTCAAGATATGTAAGAAGGAACCATCCGGAGATCTAGATCATAGGAGATAAGAAAGTTGGTACAAGAACAAGAAGTAAGTCTTTAACCTCAAATTGTTTAATTTGTGAGTTTGAGCCAAAATCTGTCAATACTGCACTAGACAATGAGGAATGGATAAGTGCTATGAATGATGAGATTGAGAAGAACAAGACATGGTCACTTGTGCCAAGACCAGATGACAAGAATGTCATTGGTACAAAATGGATATTTAGGAATAAGATGAACGAGAATGGAGAAGTCACAAGGAACAAAGCAAGACTAGTATGCAAGGGGTATGCACAAGAAGAAGGTATAGACCATGGAGAGACCTTTGCATATATTGCTAGGCTAGAAGGAGTAAGAATACTACTTTCTTATGGTGTATTCAAGGGATTCAAAGTATATCAAATGGATGTCAAGTCAACATTCCTAAATGGAATACTTGAAGAAGAGGTATACATTGAGCAACCAGAAGGGTTTGTTGATCCAGACAAGAGAAACATGGTATGT
>MU225683.1:2150529-2170259 GCA_018584345.1 Thuja plicata | reverse complement strand
TATGGGTTTTACTTTTGAAACTTGACTTTGTCATTTTACCTTTTTGACAATTTTTGCACATGATGTTGTCTGGCTTTGTCATCGTTGGTAAGCCTCTTACATTTCTCCTTTTGCTTATTTTCATCATATTGTCAAAATTCACATGACACAATCTTTTGTGCCACAACTATATGTCTTCGTTTCTAGTCATTAAGCAAGTGGTGTTAGTATCATTCAGATAGAATAAGTTACCTTTAGTTTGTTCATTGGTACCAATCAGTTTTCCTAATTCATTGAAAATATTTTCCTTCTTGTTCTCAAATACTACTCTGTGACCTCAATTATTCAGCTGAAAAACACTCCATAGATTACAATTCAATCCCTTTACCCAATAAGCATTTTCACATTTAATCAGGTTATCTAGCATTATTGTTCCTTTAACTTCAATTGGACAAGGTGTATCATTACCCATTATTACTGTACCACCATTATAATACTCAAAAGTGTTAAACTTTTCTTTGTCACCGGTCATGTGGTGAGTGCAGCCACTATCTATAGTCCAGATGTCATTCTTTCTAACCTTAGATATGAGTGCATTTTCTACATACCTTTCATCTTCATTTGAATCATCCTTCACAACTACAAATATGATCTCGATGTCTTCATCAAGTTCGGTGTCAGTATCTTCATCTTTGCAAGCAGCTAGGTAGCTAGCCTTCTTGCCTTTTTCCTTGTAGTCTCAGGTATCTCTTCTTTGTGATTGTCGATAACCTCTGTAATCTTTGTTATCACCTCTGTCAGATTTCTTCTCAAAAGATCTATCATTACTTTTGTCATCTTTTCTTCTCTTAGGACATCTTGCAGAAAAGTGTCCAATCTCTTTACAATTAAAGCATACAAGTGGTAACTTGCCTTTGTATTTACCTTTGCCTCTTTGCATTCTTCTAGTCATAAGTGCTTCTATTTCATCTAGATCTTCTTCTTCACTTTCACTTTCACTATCTCTTATAGATGAGTGTCTATGAATTGATTTGCTTATTTTCATAGAAGACATAAATGCAGACTCTATGTTTGGTAAGACACTATTGTCAAAGTTATTCATCTCAAATGAAATCAGTCTACCAATTAAACTATCAAGAGTAACTGTATTGTTTGCTACTGCTCTCATTTCTTGAATGGTAGAAACTCTAATAGCATATATAGGCAATAAGGTTCTTAAGATTTTACTTACCACTGTCTCATCTTCAAGTGTACCTCCAACACCTCATATAGCATTGACTACTTTTATCCCTGTGTTGTACTGTGTGATGTTTTCCCCTTCTTTCATTCTGAGATCATCAAACTTTCCTCTAGGGCTCTCTGCCTTGGCTCTCAGAATATTTGTATCACCTCCATGTACAAGCTTCAGTTTGTCCCACATCTTCTTTGTAGATTTTAAATCCTTTACATATTCAAATTCAGCATCAAAGAGTGAGTAATAAAGCTCTATAACCATGCAGTTATTCTCATGCTTCTCTTTCAATTGATCTACTATCAGTACTCCTATAGGAAACACATATTCAGTATCTATTAATTGAGTAACATCATTACCAATACCTAATAAGTGGAGTCTTATCCTTCTTTGGCATGAAGCAAAGTTGTCTTTGTTCAACTTGGGCACATCTCATCTGTTCATCTTGTGATCCTAACTTAGGTCTTGAAACCTTCTTTCTAAGCACACAAGCTCTGATGCCAATTGTTAGTAATAACTGAGAGGGAGGGGTGAATCAGTGGCCTCAAAATTTATCCTTCAACTATTTACCAACAATCAAATAAACCTTAGATTATTAAGTCCCTACAATATGCATGCCATGAAATACTTATAATGATTAACTGTCTATCGGTTTTCCTTG
The DNA here is from genome assembly GCA_018584345.1 of Thuja plicata. NCBI lineage: Eukaryota > Viridiplantae > Streptophyta > Pinopsida > Cupressales > Cupressaceae > Thuja > Thuja plicata. The sequence goes on along the minus strand of MU225683.1, from coordinate 2,168,388 downwards.
TCTATCTTTATTCTCCTTGATTATCGATTAGCAGTAAAACTATTTACCGAAACTTAGTAAATAAGTAGAGTATACCAATCCATCCAGAAATGCATATGTGAAATATAAAATGGTAAATTAATAAACTATACACACATAACACATGGATTTTAATGTGGAAACCTTGTTAAGGGAAAAGCCATTGGTACTGGCACCCCAAATGTTCTCTCTTCTGAAGTGAGCCTTGTTAGGAGACAACCCTGTTAAAGGTTACAAACACACTATTAAGTGCAACCTTGTTAGAGGATTTTATACATAGAGGTTGTCACTTAGTATCGGGCATCTGTTGCTACCATCCTTGAATCAGCCTCCTTCTTAGACTATCAATAGGTATAGGTTAATTCCAATGCTACTTTCATGAATCAACCTTTTTGGCACTCCTTGCGATGTACCTCAATATATAGAAGACTGTTAAGTTCTACTCAGTTAAGAGACTTGATGCTTCAATGGTTAAACTGAAATATTATGACCTATTCATGATACAACTTTGAATTGCAAATTTTCAGATCTATTTAAGTACATTACCTCTCTGATTAATGTATCAATTCAATTCTTTGTGCTCCACACTTTCTGCTCTATGATATCGTGCTTCACTGTTCATCGGTGTCTGCAAAATTTTTTAGCTCTCATTTAGCTTGACTGATTAGGACTGTATGAAGTTATTCTTCATCAGTTTCTCTTCAACATCCTCTTTCTATTCACTCCCCTTCCATGCATACATAAATTAATTGAGCTTGTCTCTTATATAGACATGATATTCATTGATTCTTGATTCTTGGCGTGAAAAACAATCCAGCTAATCTGATTTAAATCATAACTCCTAATTTATCTCGTAGTTATCCTTTTTCCAACTGTACAAATATTCTTTAAATCAATCACTTAACTATGGTTGAATAAAACAAATAAAACAACCAGTTAATTCTATCTTTAGCTCTTGCCAGCTAGATATTTTGTCATTTTCTGAAATCTTTGTTCCGTTGGTCAACTCTGTAGTTAGTCATCAGTGACAACTGACAGTTCCATCGGTGTGACTCCAGTTATCTTTGGGATCTCCGTCTGTCGGTCATCATTGGATTTTACTCTTTGGGAAACTCTATTTTCAACTCATCAGGCATTTTTTGGTTTTTCTTCATTGGGTAACACTATCTTCTGCTCATCGGGTATCACTGTGACTTTTCTCTTTTTCTTTTACTGATGGTGTGCACTTCATCGGTGTTATTTGTCACTTGGTGAATACTTGACATTTATGCATTGCTGAAAGCATAACCTTTGTTCTATTGATTCTCTGAAGTCTTTGGCATTATATACATGACCGTACAAATGATATCAAGTTGACATCAATGACAATACAAACCATTAACTGATTTAATGTATTGCATTGCCTTCAACTTAACATTATCAAACATTCATTCAGTTACATGTCATCAGTAATTTTGTTTCTAGATGCACTATAAAAGGATCTCCCTCTTCCTTCATTTTAGAGACACGTCATTTTAATTATGAGCATGCAACCATTATTGTCAAGTAACCATTGAGCAAGCAATCAAGCAAAGTATTGAGCATCCAAGTACAATTTCAAGTGGATTTCTAGCATTCAAGTATTCAATGTGTCTTCCATAGATTAAGCTTATTTCCCCATTAAGGCCAAGTAAAGGAGTTTCTTGGAAGGAAATTGGCATCATTTCTTCATTCCTCAATCATTCATTGTCAATTTAGAAAACATATTTATAAGGTTTTGTCTTGCATGATTTCCTTTTGGTTTTTGTGTGGAGTTAAAGCTATTGCATCAACATTCTTGATGAAATTCAAAGAGGTAAGAGTATCTACATTGCATGATACACTTCATTTTGGATCTAATCTCTGTTACATGTCAGCATTCCTTACTTCATTTCAATTCAAGGTTAATTCCTAAATTGGGGCTTGACCAAGGCAAACCCCCTTCCACAAACAATTTCCCTTTTCTATGCGCGGGAACAGGTTTTGGGATTCGCGAAACTAGATTATGACATTTTTGGGTTATCTCAGAGATCAGATTCAAAAAGTACATAATCACGAACATAGGATTATAGTCAAATCTAAAATTGTACTTGAAAAGTCAAATTGTTCCTTGAAGCCTCATCTTTTCACAGTCATAAGTTACAGATGCCAAGTCCTAGATCCTGAATGATTTTAGTCTGTGATAGCTTTGTGACTGTAAATTGTAATTTCAAGGCATATAACATCTTAATTCATTTCAAGTTGTACAAATCCTTCTCCAACCTTGCACTTTCTTTCGGATCTATCATTTCAGCATTCATTTTCCAGGTCCATAGTCAATCCCATAATCAATGTCCTTGAAAAGGAATACCAAATTCCCCTTTTATTTGAGCTATGCACTAGCACCCTTCATCTATTTGGTTGTGTTAATAAAACTTGAACTTAAGGGTTGGATTTTTATTCTTAATCTATATCATAAGCTCTTGGTGAGTGATCTCTAATCTTATCATTGCCTACCATTTTCTATTATACACCACACATTCAAATCTACCTCCAACACCTTCAATTGTTGATTGAAAAATGTAAGGATCTCATTCAAACTTGTGATAGTTTCCCTGGCATGTCTCAACACCCTGTATGCATCTCAAATCACCTGCACACTCTTTGATTCCAAGTGATCACACCAGTCATCAATAGCTTTGGATTTTTTCTCAAGATGCTTAGTGTATCTGTTAGACACCTAGATTTGCACCCTTACCCAAGCTCTCGTAGTCTTGGTAATCTAGTGTAACATGGGAATTGTCTCAAGGTTGTGAGACCTTTTGCTAACCGAGACAAGACCTCTAGATTCTAGGTTGGTTCCTCTTGATATGTCACCCAAATTTGCTTCTTGACATAAAAGTAAACTTTTAAAGGAAAAGGGAGAGAAGGAATGCGTGAAAGGGAAATAATTGAATGCAAATTATCCTACTAGGTGATACGTCGAAGGTAACTTGAATCAAAACACATTGACTAATCTTAGCATGAAACCTTGGAACAAATAGAACACAACTTCCTAGATAGGCTTGCATAAATATTTCATAGAGAGGCCTGAGATAAACATAGGCTATTCAGGGAAAGAAGTAATTTCACAAACAATAGCATATTCACTATTAGTAGACACGGACTATGACCTGCAAACAAACATCCACTTTTGCAATTCGGCACAGGAATGAGACAATGACAGGGGAGTGTAGAATATCCACAAACTCATCTAAATCAAATCATCCACAGTAGTACACACTATTGCAAAAATAAAGAGGCTCAGGGGGTCCAATGTTTCTCTAAAAATTATTCAATATATTCTAACTCGGTAAGAGAAATTCAGACAAGAAAGTGCAGGGACAGAAAAGATGTCACAAAAAGCTTTTGAAATATCTGAATATCAATGAAAGATTACAAACTATAGAAATCGAAGGGCAGAAAGAATGCCACGGATAACTCCTAAGACAGGAAAACTATGAGCTCTAAATGCTCTCAAAACTAATATATATACTCCCTAGCACGCAGGCTTGGAGTCAATCTAATCACATTAGGGTTACAATTGATTGCAATAGAATAATAAAAAACCCTAACACTGTCAGTTTCATTCATAAATGCATCATAAAAATATCTTTGATCAATCAGATATATCTCTAAAATCTTTCCTACCACCATAGTTGTGCCTCTATGAAGTCGACTGATCCATCTACTTCTCTGCAAGTCATTTCTGTCATAACTTCTAAGATCAGATATTTGAATTTCCTTTGAATATTTAAATCCTAATGGTCATAGGTGGCATAGATATCTATATTGACGACTGAGATTCCAATCTGTTTATACTTTAAAATGTAGTCACTGGATCACCTTATTTACCTGGGCAATGCCTCATAACCTCAGATTAATCCCTTCTCTTTTCCGCTAAGTCTCCCAACCTTTCCGCTAACCCTGGCTTTATCATGAGATCATGCGACAAGTGTTAGACCTTCTTTAAATTGGACGGTGGTCGCCAAGTCTCTGGACCTTGATAGAATATTCCCTTTGATTATGAGACCACCCGAATGAAAGGTCACAACTTAACTCATCTCTGAACTTAAGTCACACCTAGAGGTAGCAATTACACTGAGTTGCATGATCTCCAGACCCTTTTCTAACTCCAGGTTATATTAAGAGATTACCCGACTCCCCTCCGATCGACATTTGATCCAACAATCGTTGCTAAGTCTCCTGATCAAAATGAAATATGCTTTTCTTTCACGAGATCATGAGACTAGTGAGAGTCTCCAGGTTGCCAGATGATTTGGAATATTCTATTTTTATTGTGTGACTTAGAGACTTAATGCAAAGTATAAATGCGCACATGGGAATTTGAAGAACTTAAGTTGCCCAAAAGGTAATAAGGAAACAAAACAAGTCTCAGGTAACTAGGGCTTATCAAATACACGGGTCCTTCAACACTTAGGTTATTTTGCATGAACAGGAGTAAAATAGAAACTGAAGAGACTGTATAGAACATAACCAAGACCAGAAAAAATTAAGGTCTTTCCTACAGGTTGGGCTCAACCCTCATGGGAGCCTCATTTTACTCCATCGGTAGCCAAAATTTTTATCATGGGGAAAATTTGGGTAACATTCTTTGTGATTTCTGTGGGATGTCTATCTGCTAGACATTGAGAACCAATAGCCTTTGACATCCATTGGGCATAGAATCATCACTTGATCAAAAATAAAAACTTGGAAGTAGATTGAAACGAGAAGGGGAAACAACAAACTGCGCACGAGCACTTTAAGGAAAGCAGGAAAATAAAACTAGAAAGAAGGAACAAAGAACAGGGAAACTATTTACAATATTTACAAGGAAGGACAAACCTTGAAACATGGTTTCAAATAGAATCCATTTATAGAAATGGGCAAGGGAACTCCTCCAAGAGTTGATAGCTGAAAAGAATTATGTTCCTTGCATTCTGTGATGATGAATGGACCTCCCCAGAAAGAATCAAATTTAGTATGTCTGCCAGGCTTTGATTTGAATTCATCCCATTTGAGGACTATATCTCCAATCTTGAAATTCCTAGCCCTGGCTCTCCTGTCAAAGATTTTCTTTTTCTGCATATGATGTGATTCCATATCCTTCATGGACTTATCTTTGTGTTCTTCTAATTCCATAATCTGAGCATACCTAATCTGCAAAGGATCTTCTTCTTCAAACAAGACATACTGAGTAGCTAAGTCCAAGGCTGACAATTTAGTTAAAATGGACAACTTAGCCTCTCTTCCATACACTAGCATGTAGGGAGGGTTCCCAATGATCTTCTTTGGGGTAATTCTATCTAACCACAACGTAGATTTCAGTTTGGTGTGCGAATCTCTTTGGTTGTCTTGTAGGGTTTTCTTGATTATCCTAGTCAAGTTCTTATTCGTTGATTCTGCCAAATCATTACCCTAAGGGTAGTAGTTCGAACTTGTGTTCAAATAAACACCATGTTTGAGTGCTCATTCAGTCACTCTTAGGCCTGTAAATGCTAATGCATTATCTGAAATATTCAAGTCAGGGATACCAAATCTGTGAATTATATCATCATAAAAGCTTAGGACAACATTCTCATTTGCTTCCTTCAATGCCACTGCCTCTGTCCATCTAGTGAAATAATCTGTTGTAGTAATTATCCATTTATGGCCTGCACTAGATGGAGGATTGATCATGCTAATGAAATATATGCCCCATCTCATGAAAGGTTTCTCTATTCTGATAGGTTGAAGGGGAAAGGCTGCAGGTTTTTCTTTTCCTGCAAACATGGTGCATTTGATGCATTTCCTTACATGATCATGGCTATCCTTGAAGATAGATGGCCAATAGTATCTAGCCCTCATGATCTTAAAAGCAGTAGTCCAAGGAGAGAAGTGACCTCCAGAAGGTCCATCATGAAATTCAAATAGGACATCTGCTATCTTTTATGAACCTATGCATCTTAAAAGGACACCATTGTGATCCTTTCAAAAAAGAATGTCATCTATCAACACAAAAGGAACATATTGTAACCTATAGTACCTAATTTTTTTCTGAATCTAGATCTACAAGGCATTCCCCTATTTTTAAATAATGGATCATGTTAGGCAACCAACCTGCTGCCCTGACATGATCTTTGGTTGAATGCATGATTAGAGATGCATCCATTTTCTTTGGTTTCTCTGAACTTTCATCCTCTGTCAAATGCTCACAAAGACCTCTTCCTCTTACTAGCTTGGTGATTTGGATATTAATGTCATATTACATGACCTTGGTAATCCAACTAGCCCTTTTTTCATTCAGGTCCCTAGAAAGCAAGAATTCCTTGACACTAGGATGAGTAACTTTCAATTATACCTTGCTATGGTTTAACAGACACCTAAACTTCTTAAGGCTCTTTACTACAATAAGTACGTGTCTCTCCACAAAAGAATATCTCTGTTCATATTCTTCTAAACCTTTGCTAAAGAAAGCAATAGGTTGTTCCAACCCTTCAGAATTTTCTTGGTTCAATATTGCAGAAATAGCATCTGATCCTCCATAAGCATAAAGGATAAAATCCTTACTGAAATTTGGGTTTAAAAGGGCAGGGGCTTCTGTCAGAGACTCTTTAATGGTTTGGAAACTATCTTTTCCTTATTTTCTCCAACAGAAAGATGTATTCTTCTTCAACATTGCTGTCAAAGGCTTTAGTAGATCTGCAATATTAGGCAAGAAACTCCTGACAAAGTTAATCCTTCCTATGAAAGATTGAAGACTTTTCTTGTGATGTGGTAAGGGTAGCTCTAGAATAGCTGCAATCCTCTTAGGGTCTACTATAATTCCTTTTTTGGGTACTATTTATCCCAATAGTTTTCCTTCATGGACTGCAAACACACATTTCTTGGGATTAAGATATATCCCAAATTCTCTACACCTTTCAAATATTTTCCTTAGATGTTTGATATGGTCTGCTGCATGTTTAGAATAAATAGTTATGTCATCTAAATAGACCAGTACAAATTTGTACATGAGGATTTTAAAGGCCATATCCATTTCCTTTTGAAAAGTAGCACCTACATTAGACAAACCAAAGGAAATCTTTTGAAAAGCCATGGTCCCCCACTTGGTTGTAAACGCAGTCTTATATTGATCTTCTTCATGAACCAGGATGTGATCGTATCCTGAATAGCCATCCAATAATGAAAATCTCCCAAATCTAGAGACACATTGCATAATCTTCTCCATAGAGGGTAATGGATGATGGTCTTTTAGGGATGCCCTATTAAGGTCTCTGAAGTCAACACATAGCCTCGAATCACCATTCTTCTTCCTAACAAGAACGAGGTTGGAAACCCAACTAGCGTGCTTAATGGGGTAGATGATACCGCTCTCTATTAATTTGAGGACTTCTTTATGCATGAGTGGTTCTAACTTGGGATTTACATGCCTTTGCTTCTGCCTGACCAGTTTGGCATTAGGTTCCAATTCAATGGTATGTTGAGCAAGGGCAAGATTAAAACCCTTGAGGTCCTCATATTTCCATGCAAAGACATCACTAAATTCTTGAAATAATAAGGTGTAAGCATGTTCTTCTGAATTAGTATTTACCTTCCCAAATTGTAAACTTTTACCTGGCTCTAACTCTAATTCAGCACAATGTTCTTGTTGGACTACTAGGCCAACTTTGCTCTTCTGTGTTTGGTCATCTCTGTTGAAGACAGATTCTAGGGTGACAAGCCCCTTAGGTGTCTTATTGGATCTTAGTTGTATCACTTAATCACCATAGTTCTGCAATAATCTATCTTGGTTATGTTCTGAGAAAATGTCCTCTTCAAATAAGAATTGTAGAATTTGCTCGTCATTATCAAACACTTGCCAATTGACATTGTTATCAGGAATAGAAGGTCTGACAATTACTTTGATATGTTTTTGATCCCTTTCTTTTGAAACACTTTTAGGAATATCATACTGAGATCCAACAGCAACTAATCTATCTGCATTCTGATTTAATTTCCTAGGGATTGCGACAATATTGAAAGCATGGAGATCTTCAATTGCATCCCAAACTCGATGCTTATATGCTCTCATTATATCACTTTTAGTTGCACTTATCCCTCTTACTTGGATGAAAACCATCTAGTTGTCACCATATACCTTTAGGGCTCTGATCCCTCTCTTTTTAGGCCATTCCAACCCATTCACTAGGCTCTCATATTCAATAGTGTTACTAGTGTAGGAGAAACTGAACCTAAAGGCTGCATAATACTTCTCCTCTTTTGGAGAAACTAGCATTGCACCACCACGAGCACCATGTTTGCTTCTAGCACCATCAAAGTATAGCTCCCAAACTTGGCTGCATTGATCTTCTAAACCTTTGTTTGCCTTGGAGAGATTTGGCTTTGTGCAACTTTCTTCGTGAATCAAATAAGTCCCCAAGCCAACATCCCAAATAACATTGGCCTGGGCCTTAGAGGGTCTCTGAGATTCTAATTCATCTAGATAGATATTTGGGATACCTTCTAGCTTGGTGGTTGTTTCCCTGATGATTGGGAAGTCATCGCCATCAAGTGCAAGAAAACTTGCATTGATTACATTGGACATGTAAGGTTCTATATGGTGTGCTGCCAATGATTCATACTTGATAGTGACCTTAGTCCCATACCTTGTATGAAAAATCATGTGTGACCAATTAGAGGAAAGATAGCCTCCTATCTTGGCTGTAAAGTCCCTCGAAAAGCATATGGAAAATAGGGCAGGGAGGTCTATGATGTATATGTCGAGCAGGATAGAGAAATTGGGGCTTGCATGGAGGACTAGGCTGGTATCCTTAGCTACACCTATCATGTTCACTAAAGAACCATCAAGCTGGGTAACTTTCTTTTGGAAAGGCTCATATTTCAAACCCACTTGGTCATCCACCTTCTTAGGCATGACAGTGCTAGTAGCCCCACTATCTACCATGCAATTATGTATCAAAGATTTTCCAATAATTAAAGATACATAAAAAGGGGGTGGTTTTGAGTTCCTACCTTGCATGGTATTAGCTTTGGAGTTGTCTCTTGGAACCTCCTCCTTCTAATTAGTATTAACCAACACTGGCTTAACTAAAACTTCTTTTATTGTGGGCGGCTGAGGAATTACCTCTTCATTCATTGTTTTCTTCAATATTTCAGGTTGTCCCAGAATAGCCAAAGAGTCCCACATAGACATAGTGATATTTTCTTTCTTCATATTATCCACTATGTTGAAGGGTACAACTGTGTGTACTCTTTGGTGTGTCTTTAATATGATAGGCTCAACCTCCTTAGAAGGTCAATTTTCTTTGATTGGAATGGCGGGGGCCTTCTTCATCATGATAGGAGTAAAATGCGGTGAAGATTCAGCAGATGTAGAAGCCCTATCTCCTATTTGCTCCATGTCTTGAGCTCTTCTTTTAGACCTGGTGTTGGCAACAATGGTGGATTCACCATCTACTCCATTGAAATCTTGTCGCTCCCAATTAAAAAGAGAAGTTTCATCATGTTGTGCCTCTTGGTGAGGAGGTGGCTCGCTAGAAGAAACCTCTGATTGAGTAAGTGAGGTGCTTTGAACCATCAGTGCTTGGTGTACCCTCCATTTAATCATGTTGTTTGATTATGGGACTGATTGCAAGGGTAACACCACTCCATCTCTACAACAAGATTATTTTGACTTGGGACCACATCCCTAACTGGATTTGCAGAATTGAGAGGGGTAGGATTGTAAGTCTAAGATGGTCTCTGATTGTAGTTTTTCCTTTGCCCTTGATAACCTCCTTGAAATTGGGGTCTATTATGTTGATAAGATTGTCCCTGATTTTGATATTGTTGATTGGGACTCTGATTTTACTGCTGAAGAGGATGCCTACCCCCCTATCCTTATTTCTTTATACTAGTTAGCTCATTACTCATAGTTTGCATTAATTTCTTCATCTCTTGCTGATTGCTTCTTAATTCTAATAGCTCCTGAGAAGGGTCCTCCCTTGCTTCCCCATAACTGGCATTTGCTTGAGGTGTTACGATAGTGGGTATTGGAGTAATTGGAGCTATTTGCAAAGGCATGCTTGGTTGTATGTTAGAGAATATGGGCATGGGTGGCCTCGGGGATATCATGCCAGCTTGTATTAAACAGTTCTCTTCCTTGACAGCGATGTCAAAAGTTTGAGGTAATGAAGTACCTCCCATAGATTGAACCATGACAGAAATATTTATATTTAGAATTCTTAAAAAATATAGAAAGGCATGATCAGCGAAAGGTCTTACTGAGGTAGGAATTCTATTCCATGTCTTAAGAAATCTGCTATTGAAGTCTGTCATTTGTTCCTGGGGAGATCTTTTAATGGTTGTTAGTTGTTCAACCAGAGATAAGTTATCTGATTTATCCTCAAACTATTTACTTAATGCATCTCCTAATCTATCCCATGAATTAATGGAACCGACAGCGAGAGTTCTAAACTATTCTAAGGCCTTACCTTTGAAAGAGGTTGCTAATAGCTTGGTAGCCACATCTTCTTCTGTAATGTTATGTATACTATAGATAGTAGTCACGTCTCTTATGTGTTCAAAAGTTGTCATTTGTCCTTCACCTATAAAATCAGGTAGAATTTTAAGTGCTACCAAGGGTACATCATGATGTTGAGAAAATTTCAAGGGGCTTCCTTGATTAAAGGGGGCAAAAGAAAACTGCCTAGCCATTGCAGGAGTTGTGACTCGCTGAGTAGCAACTGTGTGAGTTGTATTTAAGGGTGGAGTTGAATCTTCTTGTAGCTCTCTAGTTAGGGATCTTCCTCTTCTTCTAGAATGAAAAGGCCAAGGTCTCCTCTCTGAAGTGTCAGGTGGTGTAGACTGTACCCTCCTTGTAGGGGGGGTTCTTTGAGATGATCTTCTATAGTTCCTTTTGGAAGGCAATTGTGTGAACTCAGAAAGATTTGAGCTTCTTGTTTCAACTTTTCTCATAAATTTTGAATAGGACTGGGTCTTCTGTTCTTCACCAATGGAGTCGCTAGATATAGTTGATAGGAAAACCTCTTTAAGTCTTTATTATGCAACCAGTATATTAGAATTAGCATAATCTTGGTAAGTAAACTTCTATTGGAGTCCCACCAGGCGTGCTAGAACTGTTAGACACCTAGATTTGCACCCTTACCCAAGCTCTCGTAGTCTTGGTAATCTAGTGTAACATGGGAATTGTCTCAAGGTTGTGGGACCTTTTGCTAACCAATACAAGACCTCCAGATTCTAGGTTGGTTCCTCTTGATATGTCACCCAAATTCTCTTCTTGACTTAAAAGTAAAATTTTAAAGGAAAAGGGAGGGAAGGAATGTGTGAAAGGGAAATAACTGAAAGCAAATTATCCTACTAGGTGATACACTGAAGGTAACTTGAATCATAACACATTGACTAATCTCAGCATGAAACCTTGGAACAAATACAACACAACTTCCTAGATAGGCTTGCATAAATATTTCATAGAGAGGCCTAAGATAAACATAGGCTATTCAGGGAAAGAAGTAATTTCACAAATAATAGCATATTCACTATTAGTAGACACGGACTATGACCTACAAACAAACATCCACTTTTGTAATTTGACACAGAAATGAGACAAAATGACAGTATATTGTAGAATATCCAAAAACTCATCTGAATCAAATCATCCACAGTAGTACACACTATTGCAAAAAGAAATAGGGCTTAGGGGCTCCAATGTTTATCTAAAAATCATTCAATATATTCTAATTCAGTAAGAGAAATTCAAACAAGAAAGCCCAGGGACAGAAAAAATGTCACAAAAAGCTTTTGCAATATCTGAATATCAATGAAAGATTACAAACTATAGAAATCAAAGGGCAGAAAGAATGCCACGGATAACTCCTAAGCCAGGAAAACTCTGAACTCTAAAAGCTCTCAAAACTGATATATATACTCCCCAGCACACAGGCTTGGAGTCAATCCAATCACATTAGGGTTACAATTGATTACAATAGAATAATTAGAAACCCTAACACTGTCAGTTTCATTCATAAATGCATCATAAAAATATCTTTGATCAATCAGATATATCTCTGAAATCTTTCCTACCACCATAACTGTGCCTCTATGAAGTCGGCTGATCCATCTACTTCTCTACAAGTAGTTTCTGTCATAACTTCTAAGATCATATATTTGGATTTCCTTTGAATATTTAAATCCTAACGGTCGTAGGTGGTGCAGATATCTGTATTGATGGCTGAGATTCCAATCTGTTTATACTTTAAAATGTAGCCACTAGATCACCTTATTTACTCGGTCAATGCCTCATAACCTCAGGTTAATCCCTTCTCTTTGTCGCTAAGTCTCCCAACCTTTTTGCTAACCATGGCTTCATCATAAGATCACACGACAAGTGTTAAACCTTCTTTAAATTGGACGGTGGTCGCTAAGTCTTTGGACCTTGATAGAATATTTCCTTTGATTACGAGACCACCCGACTGAAAGGCCGTAACTTAACTCATCTCCAAACTTAAGTCACACCTGGAGGTAGGAATTACACTGAGTCGTGTGATCTCCAGACCCTTTGCTAACTCCAGGTTATATTAAGAGATTACCTGACTCCCCTCCGATCGACATTTGATCCAACGATCGTCGTTGAGTCTCCTAATCGAAATGGAATATGCTTTTCTTTCACGAGATCATGAGACTAGCGAGAGTCTCCAGGTCGCTAGATGATTTGGAATATTCTATTTTTATCGCGTGATTTAGAGACTTAATGCAAAGTATAAATGCGCACATGGGAATTTGAAGAACTTAAGTTGCCCAAAAGGTAATAAGGAAATAGAACAAGTCTTGGGTAACTAGAGATTATCAAATACATGGGTCCTTCAACACTTACGTTATTTTGCATGAACAAGAGTAAAACAGAAACTGAAGAGACTGTATAGAACATAACCAAGACCAGAAAAAATTAAGTTTTTTTCTACAGGCTGGGCTCAACCCTCATGGGAGCCTCATTTTACTCCACCTGTAGCCAAAATTTTTATCATGGGGAAAATTTGGGTAACAGTATCTATTAGACTCTTCTTGTAGAGATGAAGAGGTGGGATCAACTCATTTTGAGGAGTTGTTCATATTCTCAATTGTTTCTAGAAGGCATGCATTTTCTTCCTTCGGCTGATTCTTCTTCTCCCATAGTTTTTCACTCCTTCTAGTAAGAAGAGAAATTGCCTCTTGTGCATCTTTTTGACATTCCAATTGTGTTTGTTTACCAAGTACAAATTTAGTGAGCTTGTAGTTAGTGGTCTGAATATCTTCAGTTGGTTTATAAACAAGTGGCTCAACAACCTCAACATATTTGATCTCATTTTCATCAACCATAATTCTAGAAACTATTTTTTTCTTTTTTGTTCTTCAAATTCTTAGCCTTTTTGTGCTGACTAAAATTAAATTCTTCAGGAGGAACTTCATATTTCTTTCTCTTTTTAGTGATAGAAATCAGTGATGGAGGTAAAGAAAAATAAGATGGCTGTGATGTTGTAGTAGTAGTCATGGTAGTCACCGATTCCACCTATACAACAATAGTGACTATAGTAAGAGTCTCGGTCTGGATTGCTACTGGTGTCAAACTACCCCGTGAAACCTCGACCATGAGCTGCTCAAATTGTGTAGCTGAAATGTTAAGAGGTGTCATAGGTACACCATACATAGAAGGAAAAGTAGAGTATGCATCAAATACATTCTCTAGGAGTCCATAGTGATCCTCTATGGTATATGTTGGAGAAACTGAAGAGATAGGCATAGCATGCATGATCAAAGGAGGATCCACTGAAGGTACATGCACGGTGGAGAAAGAGTCCACATTTTTATCAAGTGGATACATGGGACCTTCATCTGATTCTGGTGCTAAGCTAGGTGTTCTGGGTATTACTTCTTCTCTTTGAGGCTAAGATACTTCTAGAGTGATAGTATCCTACAACTCTTCTTCACTATCAGACAACTAAATTGTTTCAGGTTCCACCTCTTCACTAGGTACCACAACTAGCTTAGGAGCCTTGACTGTATTTTTCCCCCCTTGATAGTGAGCTTTGGAATAGCCTTGATTTCTGAATCTAAGACATCATTCTTACCTTTCCCTGTGATTTCAAACCTTAATCTAATTGGACCGGCATGATCAAAACCCTTTGCTAGCTTGATTTTTAATGCATTTAAAGCCTCTCCTCTTTAACCAGATATTAGTGTTAGTCAAGATACTTTGAAACTTATCCCAGATAGACATATTTTATTTTATTTACCATGAAGATAGCAAAATGGAAAACTTCTCTAGATGATGTTTTAGATAGTCAGGATCCAGAATATCACCATCATCTTCAAATTCATCGGGAATTTGTGCCAAGTTAAAATCTACAATCTACTTCACCATCAACCAAAAATAGTCCATTCTCTTGATATCAACCTTAGTACGAGGGTCAATCCATATGTTTTCCAGGCGGTGAATGTGCACAAATTACATTCTCATTTTGTCATTCATGCCTCTCTAGTCAAAGAAACTTCTTGAGTGTTATCTCCTGAAGTCCAAACTCTATATGTTTAACCGTGGGAACTGTGTCCAAAGATTACCCTCCAATCTTGAGTGAATTATGCGAGGAAATAACCACTCCAGGTCTATGCAATGTTGACATATATGCCTGTACTTCTACGAGTTGCCTTTTCAACTCCATCAAAATTATTTTTTCAGTGGGGTAGCATGGAAAGGTGTAGGGAACACCTTGGAAATAACCAAATCTAAGATATGTAAAGTTGGAAAACTGTAAGAAGAGGAAACCAGACTCATTCACATTATTTTAGGCTTCATCTAATACCTTCTTATTAGGAAGTTCCTTGTCAAATAAACACATGCAATTTCCATAGAAATCATCTTGCACTCTCCAATAATGAACTCGGCTGGGCCTCAAAACTGGTCATAATAGTCTCACACAGGTACTAGTGATCTATCTCCTCTGGTTGAGAGGCCAGAAAAGGATCCAAGGGTAGCGACAATATACACCAGGTAGGAATTTGTGTAGAATGTGCAAGTAGTAGTAACCTAAGATAACTACTCACAGAGAATGTCACTGATCATCTCTCCCAAAAATATATTTTTCTTTGACCTAATAATCAAGGAGATAAGCATATACATCCATGGATAAAATGTGTTAGATTCATCAAGGCATCCAATTCTGCTAAGCAATGTGATTAAATCATTAATCTCTTCTTTAAACTTTGATAGGTGAACACCCTTAGGCCATCTTGACAAGTTGGGTCTCTGGTTGATCAACCAATTCTCATTGATATATTTGATACACTCATGTTTCTCGTTATCCCATCTTTATAGGCATTTTTATTCATTATATTCATAACCATAGAAGTAGGAGGCACTCTAAAAATTTGGTCAATGGTATAAGGATCCAAGCTGATGATGATGTTTCCATCCTGATCTCTAATAGTTCTAGATGCATAGTCAAAGTTCTTTGCACATGTCATAAATTTTTTTGGCTCTAGGGCCGCCACAAAAATGTAGCAACTAGGTGGTCGATGTAGCTCTACCTGACATAAACCATTTCCTCTTTAGATAAAGTTTTAATCCTCTTGAGGAACTCAGTCATATCCAGGTGACGATGCGTTGTATCTTGAATCCCATCTAGGTATGAAGTTACTTGAGAAGGAGAGATGGAGTTTTGGTATTTTTCATACTGGTACTATATCTTTTTCTTTTCCCGTCCTTTCAAAGAAATGGCTCCCTCTGACATAGCAATTGTATACACAAGTGAAACTGTTACATGAAAAATCTAAAATATGAGTACCTCTTCATTTGATGGATGCATATAACACTAATCTGGGGTACAAATTGTATAGATCTGTAAATATGCAAGTGGGTAAAAGGATTGAATAATTTTTTAGCAGCAAAGGACAATGGATTTTAGGAAAAATCTACTCTTTAAATGAGAGAAAAACTCAAAAATGGGGTTCTATGAAGGTAATGCATATGAGTGAACAACAAGCTTAGAGAAAGTAAATAAATGGAGTATATATGCGTATATATAAAATTAGGAAGTTCATTTACTCATAGGTGGTATTTTTTATGTCCTACTACAATTTGTCTAGAAGGTATTTGATGCATATAAACAAGATTTTGAAGTCCTTTTCCAGCCTTGGAAAAGATAAGGAAATTGTATGCAAAATGCTTGAAGGTGGATTTTTTAGCTTGCACTACATGATGAAGTAGTAACTTTCTCTTTTTGAGTAAAATAATTTTAAGAACGAGGTTTTTAATCCCGACTGTGCATGCAAGAGAAATGAGTATCTTGCATTGCAACTTTGAATAATCTTGAAGCTTCTTGGGAGAACATGGGAAGATCAACATTTAAAAACACACACACACACACACACACATATATAAGCAAGATTGAAGATTTGATTCATAAAAACAAACAAACACATACATACAAAAACTTGAAAAAGAAACCAAACAAAGCCCTAGAAATTGCAAACAAAAGTTTACCTCTTCCTTGAGAAATATTAGTAAAGAAGTCTCTAAAGATATTTGAAGAAATCTCTTACAAATACAAGTGATTTCAAATTTAGAAGGAAATCCCAATATTGCAGCTATATAGGAAAAGAGTTTGATTAATTTTTCTCACCAAATTAATACATTCATGAGTCAATAAGAGATTCTTGACAAATATCCATGATGGAAGTCGAAATGCAAGAAAATAACAACAAGAAAGATTCATTCAAACCTACAAATCATTTTTTTTTCCTTGAGATTGCAATGTAAAATGCAAAATGTCCCAAAAATGGTTCCCTAGTATAAGGGACGTGATTATAGTGAGAAAGAACAAGTTGTAAATGATATTTTTTTGCCTTTGGAAGGGTTTCTTGTTTAATGTTGCAAGTTAGAATGTTGAATGAGCCTTCTAACATCCACATTTTTTCCTATACGGGGTTTAATTAAGGCGTCACAAGCATATCAACTTATGAAATGAATCAATGACAGGTTTCTCACAAGAAATTGCATACAAATCATAGTTGTTATTGATGTTTTTTATTAAAAATGGGGTTTTTGATGTCTGCAACACCCAACGTGAGTGACAAATATGGGCTTTGAAACATGTAAATGCAACATAAATCGTCATTCTCAGTCCTTAGATGAGAAACACATGAATTAACACCACATTCACATGTATTTGAAGGCAACGACTATATGCAAATGCTTCTAAAATCACCATCCAGGCTTGGAGAAAGAAAAACGCGGGTTAAAATTCCTTATATGGGCTTTGTGGCTAACAATACATGTACTTTTGATGACATCTTTTGAGAAAAACACGATTCTCCCTTTCAAATGCACAAATGACGGTTTTTCAAACATATAAAAACATGTTTAAACGCCACTTTATGGAAGCCACGGGTTTTGTTTTTGTATTTGCATATGCCAACTACATTTGAAGATATGTCACGATCCCAAAAATTGCCTTTCCAAACTCATAACGGGCTTTGGGAGGAAGAAAGCATGCGTTGGGAGTGTATTACAACTTATAATGCTCTATACGGGCTTTAAAATGCATTATGCATGTCGTAAAAATAGCGTTAAGACTCATAACGAGATTTTAGGGAATGATTGCAAGTCATTACATGTATTTTAGAACATGCAAAGACTTCCAAAATTGCCACTTAGGTACATAATGAGATTTTGGATGTGAAAGGCATGTAATGACATATCTTCATAAGATGCAACCTTGCCAAAATTGCCACCATGAGTTATAATGAGTTTCAAAAGATTATATATATATATATATATATATATATATA
>MU225683.1:2136552-2150297 GCA_018584345.1 Thuja plicata | reverse complement strand
TATATATATATATATCAACACATGCATCACCTTTTAAAATCATCACCTTACGCATATAATTGATGATTTAACACATATGGGTTTCTCATATGTAATTAAAAGCAATTTTACAACCTTCTAGAATGAACCTAAAGGGAAGCAATTGGAACAATTTGTGCTCACATGAACAACCTACTGAAAATAGTAAACTTGCCAATTTAAATAGTAAGGTTGTCCAAAGATAGCCCTTATTGGAGATTAAACAATATTTTTGGGGATACAAGATTGTTCTTACACCCTGGATGCTCCTACACCAGACACCCGACGTAACTTGAGAAGTGACCCTATCACATCTCAGGTGTTTAGAGGAAAATCAAGGTGGTCAACCTCTTCTTTTGATAGCCACGATGAATCTTCAACATGTCATCCCTTCCATTTGACCAAGTACTCTTCATATTTCCTATTTCGTGTGCTTCTACCCACACAACTATCCACGATATCCCTCTATCTCTTCTATAGTTGAAGTAGGTGTTGGAATATTCCACTGCGCTTCTACTATTTCATCTTTCATACTGCCTCCACAATACTTTGTCAAATTTGAAATATTAAACACAGGTGAAATATTGAGTTCACTGGGCAACTCTACTTCATAAGCATTTCCTGAATGATGCTTCTTCAATATTTGCATGGTCCAAATTTATTCATCTTCAACTTATTGTATGTGCCTATTGAAAATATCTCGTTTCTCAAATGAATCATGACTTAATCTCCAATCTGAAATTTCTTATGTCTTTTTTTCTGATATGCCTTAGCCTTACATACTAAATATTCATTTTATTAATATGCTTCTTCACCTCTTCATGCAAATTCTTCAAGTATTATGCAAAGTCTTCAGCTTCAGCACTACTCTTTTTTGCATTGTCTAGCTTCGTTAATTCTGAAGCATTTCTAGGGCTACTTCCATATACAATCTCGAATGGTGATTTACCAATGCTCCTATTGAAATAATTATTGTATGCAAATTATGTCTATGGTAAAATCAAGTCCCACCCCTTTGGTTCATCCCCAACTAAGCATCTCAACAAATTTCCCAAACTCTTGTTCACCACTTCTATCTAACCATCAGTTTGTGGATGGTGTGTTGAGCTAAACTTCAAATCTGTCTTTAGCTTCTTCTACAATGTCTTCCAAAAGTACCCAACAAACTTAGTGTCTCAGTCTGAAACTATGCTTTTTGGTAGGTCGTGTAGTCTGACCACTTCTCTAAAAAATAATTCGGCCATATGAACAACATCATTAGTCTTTCTGCAAGGAATGAAATGTGATCTTCGAGAACCTGTCCACCACCACAAAAATAGAATCTTGACCTCTATGAGTCCTTGGTAAACCAAGAAAAGTGTCCATACTAATATCCACCCATGGCCTCTCTAGTACAAGTAATGGCTGATATAACCCTATATTTTTCCTGGTTACTTTTGTCATCTGGAATATTCTGCAACTCTGCAAAAACTTCTTAACATCATGTTGCAGTTGTGGCCAATAATAATGCTCACTAACCAGAGCAATAGTTTTACCTCAACCAAAGTGTCTATCCAATCCTCCACTATGTTTTTCTTTGATTAGATTCTCCCTCATGGAACTCTTTTGAATGTATAATTGGCTCCCTTTGAATAATATTTTATCTTGGATTATAAAATCCAACCATCTACTCCTGTTTAGAGTAACAATTTATGTGCAAGCTCTCTAGGCGTCACCAAAATCAGGATCCTCGGGATACAACCTCTTGAGTTCTTTGAACCCAACAACTTCGATCTGCATCTCTGTCAACAAATTTTGCATCCTTCTCAAAGAATATGCAACCCTATTAGACTTTCCACTCTTGTGATTTAAAACAAAAGTGTAACTCTACAAAAACTCAATCCATTTCAAATGCCCCTGATTCAAATTTCCTTGGCTATTCAAATAATGTAAAGATTGATGATCAGTAAACAAAACAAATTATTTAGGCAAAAGATAATGTCTCCACTTCCTTAACACCTGGACTATAGAAAAAAACTCCTGATCATAAAGTGAATATTTTATTTTGGCATCATTCAAATTCTCACTAAAATAAGCAATGGCTTTATCTTCCTGGCTTAGAACAGCTCCAATGGCATTGCCACTAGCATCACAATATGCGTGAAATACCTTATTAAAATATGGAAGTGCCAAAACAGGTTGTTCTGTAACTTTTCTCTTCAACAAATCAAAACTCTTTTCTGCTTCCGCAGTCCACTTAAACTCTTTTCTATCCCCTCTTATGGTTTCAGTTAAGAGTCCACATGTACTACTAAACTTCTTGATAAACAAACTGTAAAAGCTAGCCAAAACTTGAAATGAACTTACCTGGTAGCACTCCTTGGAGTAGGCCATTCAAGGATAACCTTCACTTTCTCTAGGTCCATTTTAAGACCATCTGCTAAAACAACAAATCCCAAGTACACTAACTCCTTCACAAAACTGCACTTCTCCAGGTTAATCAACAATGTCTCTTCCCTTAACTTCTCAAAGACCCTAAGAATATGCATTATATGTCCTCCCAATGTCTTACTAAAGATCAAAATATCATACAAGTAAACAATGACAAACTTACTGAGAATTTCTTTCAATATCGCATTCATGAGCCATATGAATGTGCTTGGTGCATCGGTTAGCCCAAATGGCATGACTAACCACTCAACAAGGCCTCCTTTGTCTTGAATGTTGTCTTCCATTCATCTCCTTCTCAAATTTTGATTTGGTGATATCCACTCTTCAGATCTATCTTTGTGAAGTACTCAGCTCCACTCAAGCAATCCATAATGTCATATATCATTGGTAGAGGAAATCTATACTTGATAGTAATCTTATTGATAGCTTGAGAATCTGTAAGCATCCTTCATTCTCCATTTTTCTTTTGTGCTAGTATTGCTGGTACAACACATGGGCTAAAACTCTCTCGAATCAACGCCTTCTGCAAAAACTCTTGCTCTTGTTTATTCAATTCTTCACTCTTTGCTGGAGTCATTCTATGGATTGACTTATTCGGCAAACTAGCTCCAAGAATCAAGTAGATTTGATGACTAATATTTCTTATTGGTGGAAATCCGTTAGGTACATTATCAGATACAATATCCTGAAACGCATCCAACAAATATGCAACTTCCACAGGTACATCTTCTACTTCCTCTTTATCAACTTTTGGAATTAAAGAAAAACGCATACGCTCATGCTTGATGCCTTCTAGAAACTTCCTTCCATCAACTAAACATATTCTGGTATTACTACATACATTTTCGTCTGTTTCCTTCGATGACTTCAGCTTGTGCCAGACTCCATCATTTGTCGAAGAATAGGTATTTTCATACCCATCATGTATTGGACAATGATCAAATTGTCATGGTCTCCTTAAGAACAGATGACAAGCATCCATAGGCATAATATTACATAATACCTCATCATGGTAGCTTCCAATTTTGAACTTTACCACATTGTTAATTGACCAAAACCTTGTTATCCTTCTGTAACCAAGAAATCCGGTAGGGATTCAGATGCTTTTTTCTCTCTAACTTTGATTTATCAATCATTTCCTCTAAAACAAGGTTATCATCACTACCACTATCAACAATGACATTGCATACTTTACCATTACATTTACACCTTGTGTGAAACAAATTCTTCTTTTTCTCAGGTTCCTCCTCATCATTCAACAAGGCTCTTCTGGTGACAAGGACCTATCCTCTTTCAACATCTTCAAAATGTGGACGACTTGGCATCTTCATCCACATGTGCAACTCGTGCATTGTCATCTAGTCTTCTATTTGTCCTCCCTTAATGTTGGGGGACACTCATAAGCTCTATGTCCTTCTCAACAATGGAAACACGTCCCACAAAAACCTCCTCTTCCTAGTCCTTGTTCTCTTCCTCTTCCTCTCTGATCTCTGTTGTTTTCATTGTGAGGGTTATAAAAATTATTCCCCTCTAATTTTGACTGCTACTAGAATCACCATTCTTATTTTGATCTTCTTTTCAGCCTCTATAAGACCATCCACTAGGATTTCCACCACGACCTCTTCCACTTTTCTTGCTCTCGAACTTCTTGTTTAATTTTTCTTCTACCTTTAAAGAAAACTGATATGCGTCTTCAAAGGTAGACATTCTTACCATTACCAACTCTTAGTGAATATTTGGCCTCAACCCATTTATGTAATGGGCAACCTTCTCTTTTTTGGCTTTAGAATGACCCGTTCTAATAAGGACTCGATAAAACCCTTTTGTATATTCTTGGATAGATCTTCCTTTTTCCTTCAACCCTTGCATTTTCTTGAGAAAATCAAGCTCATAGTCAACAAGAATGGATTGTCTCTTCAATTTTTCTACCATTTCATTTCATCTTGTTATCTTCTCCTTCCCTCTTCTATTTCTCTCCAACTAAATCTATTTCCATCAAATCTTTACATGACCTTTCAGCTTGACCTTTGTGATCCTGACCCTCACAAGATCTTCTATTTCCTCAAACTCAAAGTATGGTTTATCATTGATCCAATCAATCAACTCTTATGGATTAATATTTTCAGAAAATGTATAAACTTCAATCTTTGGACTCTTTCCAATCTTGGAAATTTCCCTAAAAAACCTAGTTGTATCACGATCCCTAATTGTTTCTTGCTCTTCTTCAAATTATCCTTCTTATTCAAATTCATCCTCACTTGCATCTCTTGCCCTAATATTGGCTCCTGTACACAACTCCTCTTGCAGTGTTTGCACTTGCCTCTAGAGGGCTCTAAAACCCTCTTCTGTCACACCTGCAACTCTTCCACGACAGTTCCTTCGTGTAGGCATTTTATGTGATTATCTCTTAGACCCACAACCATAGTCCTGGTGCAAATTGCCTCATGTTCGACGATCTGTCTACACAGTCAGGAACTTCTCTTATGATACCACTTGATGAAGGGTACTCGCCTTATTCAATCAAACACACACAACACAACAAGGAAATAAGCATATAATTGCAAGAACGGATTAATGGCAAGAATAGAAACACTTACTTTCTATTATTTTCAATTACATGACATTACAATATTCAGAAAAGTAACATGCTACAACCACATGGACATTTTCATTACAATAATCTACAAGATAAAGTCACAATCTCCTTTTTGGAGGTGAACCCTAAAATCCCCTTCAACCCTATATAAATAGCACAATTAACTGCCCTAGAATATTCTAGAAAGTGGAATTTTCCCATGATTTTGGCGCCTAGCTGTTCAATTTCCCGCCTTAAGTGATTTTTCTCGTAATTCCTTTTGTATTGAAACTTGAGTCCTAAAGGCCCAACTTCCGAAAACCATAACTTGTGAACTGTTGAGTCGATTGGCTATTATAACCCTTTTTTGAAAATATCATGAAGTGTTGTACACCCAAGGCTTGTGAAGCACCAGCCGATCAAAGTTTGACCCATTTTCTGAGAGTTTAAGGCATTCAAAACTAAGTTCAAAATTTTTGTACCACCCCGCCAAAATAAAAAATGCAATATCTTCAAAACCGAACTTGATCTTGCCATGAAACTTTACCATCGGGCTTATATATCCAGAATGAACCTCCAGGGAAGCAATTGGAACAATTTGTGCTCACATGAACAACCTACTAAAAATAGTAACCCTATCCAAACATATCCCTTATTGAAAACTAGACAATAATTTTGGGGATGCAAGATTGCTCTTACACCCTAGATGCTCCTGCATCATTACCTAAGTCTCTCATATTTTCACTTTATGACTTAAGCGATTTATACCCCTTGGCCTAGTAATACAATTCTATTTTTAAAAAGTGCCCATTTAACATCCTAAATAAGAGGATAAAATTAATATTTTTTTAAAGAATGAGACCTTAAATATTCGGGAGACCAAAAAAGGTGATTTTTTTTATCGCACATAGATTGGTGAAGAGAGTGGAACCTCTTGAGAATGTTATAAAAGAAAACTTGTGGAGTTCATTTCGTATGTTTGATTGGAGGATTTGGATATTTCAGGTTCAGTAAAGTTTCTTTGTCGAAGGGCTTAGATGACAAAATCCCTCTTTGCTAACAACCTCTACGTTGTTTCAATATACAGTTTGGGGGTTAGTTTATTTGTAACGCGCAAAGAATATCATTTTGTGCCCCAGAAGGCTTAATTTAGTTTATTTGCAGTGCTCAAAGAATATCATTTTGTGCCTCAAAAGACTATATTATTGGCAAGGAAATGCTTGAATAGTTCAGAGGTATGATTGAATAAAGTTTTCAGATTTAGATACCAGTTCATAAGTGTTATATATTTATACAACTTGAAAGCCTCTGTAGTTTTGTGTTGAAGTTAGGATTTGGGTGTCATTCACTATGGTCACTACGATTCACAGGCATGTGAGGGATGAGCATCATTCATAGTAGCAAGGACGAAGTCATAGCTATAGTTATTAACACCATTGTTGGTTTTCCACAATGAGTCTATTGTCATACATATGTGGTTGGCACCATTTCAGCTATTATCACAGAGCATATGGAGTATTTGGGTGATAATTGTGGTCATTGGAAGTGTTGTAATAGAGCCTTGGTTGGTCGTCATTGAGCATTCTGGCTTGGTAATGTCTAGGGCTTCAATAGCTCTGATGTATATTACAATATCTAACGTTTGGACTACGGTTGAATGTTATGTTTGTATGAACATACTTCAATGTAATACTTCATTTGAATGATCACATTTCTATGTGACGTGCAAGAACTTATCAAGTTGGATTGAACAAGTTCGTTGTTTGGTTGTGGAATTTGATGTGTAGCTAATTACATAATCATTTTAGTCACTAGTTATTGGTTGTGTGCACTATTAAATGTATTAGATTGTCATAAAATTGTGTTCATATTCATAGTAAGTAAACAAAAAAATCAGACTAAGGGTGTGTATTATAGTGGTATCAGACTAGTACATCATACTGGCCTAAAGCATTAACATAAATTATTATTAAAATTAAATTTGAGTAGTTGTGATTGAAGTTGGGTTGCTTTAGCAACAAAGATGAAGATTTATGAGGAGATGCTAGAATATATTCTATACATTCGTGAGCATCTAGGATGGTTAAAATCCATTTTTAGAAAGAAATCAAAAATAAATAAATTGAACTTCTTCAAATGACAAAATTCAAAAAGCCAACAAGAGTGAATTGAGGAGGCAAAATTTGTGCTTCTCCTGTAACATGGATTGGAAGCCTAATCACCAATGCATAGGTGAGAAGGTATTAGAAGATCTTCGATCTACTTCCAAGATTCTCTTGCCTTTAGTTCAAGAAGAAATACACGAGTCCAATATAATTTTGATTCGGAATGATCATTTGAACAAGGAGGCTAAGGATGAAGTTAATTCTCTGTGTATTTCTACCAGCACAAGTGAGTATAATACTACCCATCAAATTGAAAGATCTAAAAATACGTTGATGTCACATGTGTCACGGAATATGAGAACCTTGTTAAAAAATCTGAAGATAAGTTAGTAAAGGGAATTTGGACCAACAATCATGAAAATAGATCTGTCACAGTTAGGGCCCATCTAATAGACACAATGAAGTCTAGCGAAGAAGAAGATGCTTTTGAATCTTCTTGTGCTTCTAATGAATACTTTGATGTTCATGAGATCCTTGAATCTAATTTACAAAAAGAGGAAAATCGTTTGTCATAGGTGAAGGGTATACCAAGCTCTTTGTTGGTGAACTAGACATTTGCATCGTTAAGACCAATGAAGAGTATTCTTTTGAGACAATATTTAATGATTTTCCTCCACGCCCTCTAGAGGATTGCATGATAGCAAATAATGGTTCAACTAATATTGATAATGACATTGCTCCTACTAAATATAGTAAATCTGAAAATTTATTGAGTTGTCGCCTCATTGCCCTTGGTGAACCTGATTAGAGACCATTAGATGTGCAAGATTTCAAGGAGCGTTTTGTGGTTTCAGAAGATGAAGTTGTGCAGGCAGTAACAAGCAAAGAAAACACTCATAAATTCATTGAAGACCTCATTTGTAAAATCCAAATTGAGGAAAGGGAAAAATGAATGGCAAGAGAAATAATAGTATACACCTTCACGCAAATCAAAAAGACACTACAAAAGATGAAATCAGATTACCTGAAATTGCTCAAAGATAGGGATATTGAAGATAAGGAGGAGGTGGACAAACTTTGTTTACAACTGAGCATGCCTGTTTATAAATTATATAATGCAAAAAAATTGACTTCAATTGCAACCACTTTAAAAAGAAGTTAATTTTATGAGCATTGAGATTGTACAAATCATTAAGGGATCAATGATCTTGGAAGGGACGAAACAATGCACGATGTTTCCAACTTTTTTTATTTAAATGATGATAATGAAGAGTATAAGGACCAGCAAGGAATCACACTCATGAATGATTCAATTTGCAGCAATGAAATAGTTGCTATAATGGATTCTAAAGGTATATTTTAGAGTAGTCTTAGTCACGAAACAACAATGATTAATGATCTTCCAATGTTAGAAGAAGTTGGGCATGAGGAGACTCTCAAACAAGACAGATAGTGAGGACTACATAAGTTAAAACAACAATATGTTGATTTATTATGAAGAAAATAAAGTGATTGATATGCTCTATGCAAGTAATATTGGTAGAAAAAATCACTTGTCTCAAGAATTTATCCCTATGTGTGAAGTTATAAGTATGAATCCATTTCCCTCAATAGTTTTTTCAATGAAGTTAGGAGCCGATGGCATTATGGTGAGTACTTAATATAGTCATTTGTGAATTTTGTAAGTGAACACAACAATGATTAATGATCTTCCAATGTTAGAAGAAGTTGTACATGAGGAGACTCTCAAACAAGACAGATAGTGAGGACTACATAAGTTCAAACAACAATATGCTGATTTATTATGAAGAAAATAAAGTGATTGATATGCTCTATGCAAGTAATATTGGTAGAAAACATCACTTGTCTCAAGAATTTATCCCTATGTGTGAAGTTATAAGTATGAATCCATTTCCCTTAATAGTTTGTTGAGTACTTAATATAGTCATTTGTGAATTTTGTAAGTGAACGTTGACAAGTTTTTACTAGCGGATGATAGGAAATGCATTCTAGAAAATGTTAAAAAGTAGATTTGTAGTTTTAATAATGTAGATACCATTCGTTGTAGCAGGTTTGTGAACTTGTTTTTATGCAATAATAGGTTTCCAAATTGTAGTTTTGATAGAGTAGAGCAGCAAAAACATGATGGGCGAGTCCAATAGATGGGAGCACTGATTTTCACAAAAATATGGTACTCATCAACTTGATTGTAATGTGGTAAGTGTGTATTATTTCTCTTTCAACCCACAAATTAATGAGTTGAATATGCTTATGAAGACAAATAAAATGAGACTGGATGATTGGTATAAAGAGGGTTATACTTTATCATGGTATGAGATGTACTCTCCTTCAGAAGGAGGATTTGTAGCTTGTAGGGTTTTTAGTTTGTATTTTCTAGTTGATTGGTATGTTGGGTTACAAAGAGGTGAAACCGAGTATGAGTTGCAGTCTTCAAGTGATGAGAATGGAATTGATCGCAGGATTTAGGACCCAGGTGCAGTTTCTAGTGATGGGGTTTGGTCACAGAATTAGAATTGTGGGCAAAATTTCAGTTTTGGTTCTTCTGTTCACTTTCCAATCAGCACCCACAAGACTGATTTTTGGCATGTAGACAAGTTTGCATGCATTTCCAATCCAACAAAAGATTAGTACATGTTCAACGATTGATGGCAGAGATTTTCTCATTCGAGATGGATTTTCAATACTCCTGTTCTCATGACTCCTATGTATTCAGTGAGATTTCTTATTGTTCACTATTGTCTTAGTTTTCTCACACTATTTATAGTGACCTCGGTCTTGGGGCAATTCGGTTTTGAGCACTTACAATCTTCAGTACAACTAGATATGGGAAATTCTCTAAGTATAGTTCAGTCATTCACCACTATCTCTTGGGAGAGTTTGGGAAACTACAGTCCTTTTAGGATGTTTGTTATCAATCTTTTAGATGACTGGTCGATCGTAGTGAGGTGGGTTAGTCGGTGTATTCAAGGTCCTTATATTAACACTTGGAGATTAAGCATCGATGATATGTTTTTGATTGGCAATAACAAAGGCATTTGTTGGTTGATAGATTGCAGAGTTGTAATAGCGATTGATCTTCATTTTTGTCATTTCATGTGGAGTGATGTTTTGAATTTATGTTATATGGTTGAGCTTTGTGTTCTTTCTATTGCTCAAGATCATGATTGGCAGTGAGTTTGTTGATGTGGCCTTTTTTAAGTTACCCTCTTTGAGGGATTTCAGTTTTGGTTTTGATGATGTTTTATGGTGTTCCGCGAGAGGAGAGTGCAATTTGACTATGTTAGTTTATTAGTACAATCAGAGTAGTGTAGTATCAGTGTGGTGGTTATGTTTTGAGTTTGATTCAAAACCATGAGATCACTTTGGTTAGCAGCTCAACAATAGATAGGAATATGAATAACTATGTTGACATCCTAGAATTCACTCCTGTGGTTTTTCAATTTGGTCTTTTCAAAGAGAAATTTCATAAGGAAATAGTTGGGTTTATGCAATGCTTGATTGCTCATCTTGCTAGAGATTGGCAAGATGTCTCTAGTTTGGACACCTTGTAGGACAGTGTCTTTAGTAAATGGCATTGCAGTTTTCCTAGGTTGACTTGGGACTCTGGGACCACTCTTGGTTTCAATATGGATCAGTTAGTTGATTGTGGATTGCATTGACATTGCTTGAGGACAAAAACTATTTGAGAATGACAGACTATAATGTCCTCATTTTCACGGATATCTCGTAGTGCAATTAGTGTTGGCGTTTGAGGGATTTCTGATGCACCAGTGAGTTCAGATGGATTAATAGAGATGAACAACACTTTTTAGAGTAATTTTGGACAACTTGTTCAAGTCTTTTTATTTTTAATAGTGGTCATTTTTAGCACTTATTATTTATAGTAAGTTTCAGTGTATCTCAAATTGGGTAAGTTTGGTGTTTGGATACACTACTTTTAGCAATTGCTATTTTTATAAAATGTTTATTTTTAGTAGTGGTGGAACCCATGTTGACAAAGTGATTTGTATCCATTCTTGTTCAGGGAAGTAACTATTTACATATACCTACTTGTCTTTTATAGCCTTTATTTTCTATCATCCTTCTCTTATCAAAGTGTTATTATGTATTCATTCACTTTCATATGTCTCATGGTTTAATGTTTTGAGATTCTCATTATCCTAGAATCATTTTCTTAAGGTTCTTTTTCAATAAGGGAATCGAGGAACCTGATCTTGTGACTTTCTCCCCTTAAAGACATAATATAAATTAGTATTGAATATGCTTTTGAAGTCTTATGAGATGTTTTCATATAAATCCTAATGCAATTAAATGGAATTCTACATATCTTACCATTGCATTATTAATTTCTAAATTCATATCGATGGTAAAAGCAATTAACTTACAATCATGACCTAAGAGATAATATTTTTATGAGGAGAATCATATCTTTAATTTAATGATGCCTTCAAGTGTTTTAATGTTTTGAAAAGGATTGATCTTGATTTAATTAATCTTCCATGGGATTGAATATTTATCATTTTAATGGAATGATGGTGTTGTTATCCATGATCATGGTCTAGAGGATTACTATATGTTATAATTTGATTACTAACGATAATGACAAATGATATTTCCTTTTCATATATATATGTATGTCTTGTAGAAAATATATTATGCTTATGAAACATGAAAGGGAATTTGAATGGACTTATTATGGAAACTATTGTTAAACAAGGTTATACTATATTACTTTTGAAAACGTTCATATTATTATGTATAATTTTGCAAGTATTTATATTTCTTATTCCCTTTCCAAAATATTAGTATATGTTTAATGATTTCTTTTGTTATTAATCATAAACATAAATTGTATTTTAATGTGCCTATCTAAAGTTTTGAATTTCATGCCATAAATTATAAATCAAGGGAAAATAAAACTATAATGGTGTGTTATTTCTTCTATACAATACTCTTCTATTTGATTATTGATTGAAACGAGGCTTTTAAAGGAAATTGAAGTGTTAATTTAAAGAGATCAACTAAAATGGTAAAATCCATGAGAAATAAATTGCATTATAAATTCAGTTCATTTCTATTCTTTAAAGTGTAATCATTAATGTGTGAATCTCATATTATCTTTATGGTTTTTTATTTTTTTTTAAAAAGCAGAATCAAATTATCACCCTTTGATAAACCTCCCATCCATTAAGATTTGATCTGTAATTTGGTGAACAATAAATTACCTCTATCTAGATATGTTTACTCCCGAACTTAGGATTATGTTCCTATGTTTTACTTATGTTTCTTATGTATCCTATTAAATGCTATATTATTTGAATCTATATCTACAATAGATATACTTGTTTACCTTTGATATATGCTTATCTCTTCTATGACGCAGATAAAGTTACCAAAGTCGAAGGTGGAAATATAATGATTGAAAAGGTGGCAAACTTGTTTTATCAAATGAATCCATATTCTTTGACGTTGAAAGGGATAATCATTTGCAGGGTGGCGCAGAGAGATGACAGTTGTTTTAAAGCGGTAATGAGGAACCGACAAGTCTGCTAACTCATCGACGACTCATCAGATGAGTTAGCAGATAATTCATCAAGCATTCTTCACGTTGGTTACCGCTCCCACCAGCAATAACGACAATGGTCGATGACATTAGCAAATGACGTAGCAGATGTTTCAGCACCAGCGAGGATCAGATTCTAAACATTACGCAATGGCAAAGGATGAAACACGTGAAACAAAGGTTTAAAATTTGCAAGTGATGACCGAATTGCTGATATACAAATCTCATGGAATAAGGAAAGTCGAAAATCAGGAGTTCCTCGTCCTATATATTCTGGGGCAAGAAGATAGGAGCGGCTTAGATTGTACAGATCAGCACCCACCATAGTCCGTCTATCAAATAGGGAATACTAAATAAATGATATACGACAGTGTTTCGAGGAGGAATTACTTCCACTCCTGCAACTTGAAGGGAGATAAGACTTTACAAATACATCTAAGATATAAAGGATGGATTAAGATTGTCATTGATTGTCGGCTACATAAGAAAATGCTAGTATATTCACAACATACATGACGTCAAGGAGAATAAGTATTACATCTGCAACATATGTTGCTAAAAGGCGGCAAAAAACAAAGGAGATGTACGTTGAGGACAACAAGCGCCACACCTCCATAGCATGATGGTTGCGTGCAAATATAATCTGTGTATATTCTTTTCCATCAGCATCGGCAATATTCGATGAAGACAGTAAGCACCAATCCATGATGGATTGACTCCCTCATACACTGCAAATTCAATATACAGACCCACAACAATCTAATACGAAGTCAAAGATTCATATACATATACAATAACCAAAATATATATGTTAGAGGATGATACGGGGGATAATAATATGCTGATCAATATATTTAGGCGTTTATATTCTATCCAATAAAGAGCAAATCTAGTGCAAATCAGTATGCTGATACATACATATGGAGTCAAATGTATTAAAGGAGAAGATCGACATCCATATTCAGAGATATTGATGCAGATCAATCGGTATAAATATTTATCTTTCTCTGTGCAACATATATATATATATATA
>MU225683.1:2111550-2133781 GCA_018584345.1 Thuja plicata | reverse complement strand
GGATTCCGCCAGGGTTCTGGAATGGAATCTGGGTTCCCTGTGGAGTCCTCACTCCACAGGGAACCCGGATTCCATTCCAGAACCCTGGCGGAATCCAAGAGGAATCTGGGAGGAACCAGGATCCGGATCGTACCAGAACCAAGATCCAGGCCTCAACAGAGGAATCCGGTAACTTATATGGTTGGCACCATTTCAGTTAGTATCACATAGCATAATGGAGTATTTGGGTGGTAATCATGGTCATTGGAAGTGTTGTAGCAGACCATTGGTTGGACGCCATTGAGTATTCCAGTTTGGTAATCTCTAGGGCTTCAATAGCTCTGATTTATATTACAATATTCAAAGTTTGCACTGCACTTGAAGGGTATGTTTGTACGATCAGACTTGAATGTAATGCTTCATTTGAATGATCATATTTCTATGTAACGTGCAAGAACTTATCAAGTTGGATTGAAATCAAGTTAGTTATTTGGTTGGGGAATTCGCTGTATAGTTGATTATATATTTATTTCACTCATTAGTTATTGGTTGTGTGCACTATTGACTGTATTATATTCTCATAAACTTTTGTTCATATTCATAGTAAGTAAATAAAAAATCAGACCAAGGGTGCCTATTACACATAGCACACACCATTTTTCATAAATCTATCGCTTTCAAGCTTCAACAGTCCAAACTCAAAACCTTTCAAACAATGCAAGTACCAGAGCTATAGAGAATTATCTAGACCCTAACCATATTTTTCTTGGCTTTTTAAGGTAGAAATTTTAGTTTATTTTATTTTAAGTTTTTTCAAGTGTATGGGTTTTGGATTAAGCGAAGTTTGACCCCCAGAGAATTGTGTGTCTCAACGGACTTGGTAGAAACTTGCCAACACTTAGCAGCCAAGTCTAAGGGCCTCAAATGACAAGTCTGCCAAAGTATTCGATGAATTCAAGAAGCGTGATATGATGGATGTCTGATGTACTTTAGTTACTTTGATGCATTCCATACTAATTGTTTATTTACTTTTTGATAAGAAATTTTACTACAAAAAAAAAGATTTACGAAAGATAAAGAAGAAAGACACATTGCTATTGATAAGTCTGATAAAAGGTCATTACTCAAATAACAAAAGGCCTAAGAGCACTGATATTCATTTATTCTGCTAAGAAACCGAATTCTATCTACCTTGTCTTACAGATATTACAAGTTATGTCCTTGAAACAGATTTAAAACCAAAACTTGGGCATAATGTCATGCTTATGTATTTTGACATTTTCTATATAATTTTCATGATTTATTTAATCTCTCTTCTTTCAGACTGTGTCATGTCCTTTCAGTATCTATTTTTTGATAGCAGGTTTCTATGCTTGTAGTTTACTACAGGTTGTTTTCATTTGTGAAAATAAGTAAATACAAGAACAAAAAATTATTTTGTACATATTACCCACATCACTTGTCGTAGAACTTGTACAATCACTAAGGTGTAAATCTGAAAGGAACAGGTGAAAAGTGTCTGCCATATAAGAGAGACTAAATTTGTTTTAGTAAAAATAATGATGGTGGACTGAAATATGGGTTAACTGTTCTTTTCAATGCTAGGATGCAAGTATTCACGGAAAATAATCTTCTTAGCAAGCAAATACCAAACATGGATATAGGCTGCTTTAAGAAAAATAAATACAAAGAAGAGGAACAGATAATTATGTTGTACCTATAAATTAGTAATTACCCCTATCGTTTGTCCAAGAACTTTGAATAACCACTAAGGAATAAATCTGAAAGCAAAAGTGAGTAAAAAGTGTCTGCCATTTAAAAGAGGCTTAAAAAAGTTTACTGAATAGTAAAAAATAACCATGTTGGTCAGAGATAATTGCAAACTATTCTTTTCAATGATAGGATGCGTGTATTTTCATGGAAAAAAATCATCTTAATCAGCAATTAGCAAACATGGATGAAAGCAAATTTGTGTTACACATGTTGCTTCATGTCTACAAGTAGGAATCCTTCATGCACTTGCAAAATTGAACCAAATGATGGATTAAGAATAGCCAGAATGGCAAGGACAAGGCCCAAGTCCACTACATGTAGCTTGACTGAAGGATAAAATTGCAATATTTAACTCAAGTAAAAGGTCACATCCAATCATAAAAATCACATGGTTAACAATAATCAACTGTTTTGGCTATGAATTTTTAAATCATGAGTAGAAACTGTTTCCTGGGAAAATCAAACGATTGAAAAATATATGCCTTCACCACTATAGTTGTTATTGCTAGTTCTAACTGAAAGAAAGAAAGAAAGAAATCTTTAATTGAATGTACTTGTGTGCAAACAGTTTCTTTGAAATGATAGAAACATTTTTCAGGTCTCCCAACCAGGGTAAAACCGTGTATGAATGTTAAATTAATGTGAACAGCATCTGAAGAACCATAAAATCAACTTAACTTTGTCAAAATATCCACACTAGTGTTTGTGATTAACAGTGTATGCTCAAATTGTGCAGAAAGACTACCATCAGCGGTCACAACAGTAAAATTGTCATCCCACAACTCATACTCGATGCTCCCTAGTGACAACAGTGGCTCTGCATATCCATAACTGTCTCTTAAAAAAACTGTTAAGCTTATAAATATCCCATTCATAAGTCCTGTACTTCAGAAAGAGAGAAAACATACACAATTCATATCGCATAAATTGAATACACTTGACACAAAACATCTTTCTAAACAACATCTTTAACATGCACACATCTTTTAACATACTTAAAATGTTACTTCATAAACACATCTGCTTTTGTTGGAGGAGGATAGATAGCAATCTTCTCGACAAAAGTGCTGGAACTTTTACTTTCAAGAAATTCATGACAGAATCAAAACCAGTAGATTCTTACCTCGTATTAATGGTTTACAGAATTTGTTAGGAATATTACATCATTATGTTCTTTTAGTTATAGTTTGTTAGTTTGTTTACAGTTATCTTTGTTCAGAGTATTTGTTATGTTTTGGTTATTGTTGATGTTTGTAGCTTCGATCAGATAAAATGATTATAATATTAAGAGAAAAGATCAATCTGTATTATGCATGCAAATTAAAATTTAATATATATATAATAATAATATATATTATTATTATATATATATTAATATACATACTTATATTTACATTTAATTGTATCTGATCTCTTCCCATAATAATAATATTATGGATCGAATAAACATCAAATAATCAAATATACTATCACAATGTTTATCAATCCATAGAAGAATCAATATATATGAGACCGATTAATATCGGTTACATCAACAATTAATAATACTGATTTGTATCGGTTATCCCTATTACCAATTTGAATCGGTTACCGATTTGTATCAGTTAGTATCAATACCGAAGTTATTGCTTAACATACCGATGCTACATAATATGAAGTGCTGCGATCTATGTTATGATCGGGTATTATGCTATGATCGAGCAGTATGCTATGATCGGGTGCCTTGTGGTAACGGGTGCTCCTTCACTATGCATTGTTTGTGTTGCTAAATGCCGATTAGCATTATCGGTTACTAACAGCAAATAATGTTGTAAGAGACATGATAATATAGAGTCATGTCTCCTATATTTATATTCATTTGTTGATTGATCGAAGACAAGTATATACAGCAATTGAATGCAAGTCTTCTCATATTCAATCAGCAAGTAAATCTGGAAATACATCTATCAGCATTTGTTTTATAATACTTCCATATTTCTATTTGCTATAAATCTAATCACTTTAACATGGTATCAGAGCAAGGTTAAGGAAGATCCGATTAGATTGAAGATAGCAAACTGATTAAAACTATAAATTACATACAAATTTGGATAGAAAGATATCTTTCACGATTGATATGAAGGGCAATCAGTCAAAACAAGAAGATGACGGAAGGGTAGGGGAAATTCGTGCCCAGTAAAGGAAGTCCACGGCAGATGAATTATATAGACACTCAGGAACGATAACATTAGAGACAACTATAATTTGTATCTGGTATCCAGCGAAGATTACCAGAACTCCATTATCGTTGATCTTAGAGTGGATACATTACTTGGAACGTCAAAGCAAGGCAAGCATATAATAACATCGAAGCAAGCATTGATTCAGCATATGAAGGTTTTTGTATGCCATCACATGCCTTCTCACTGCGATACTGTCACAACTTTCCGCTTTTGTTAATGATTCATTCTTTAGCTCTGTGTTAACTGTCTCCCTATTGTCGAAGTACTTAATGGATATTCAACACTAGTGTTTGCCACGGATTTGAAGATTTATAAGGCTTATATTGTTTGAGAGTATAATGGAGTCTTCCCAATTGTAAGATTTGAATATATATATATATATAATGCAATTATCGATGATTCATATGACATTATTTGTTGGACGGTGATATTCCATCCTTAAAGCTATTATGGAATTTTAGTGTTGTCGTGAGACTTCAATATTTTAGATATTGATGAATACAAAGCACCAATTGCTATGAACAGTAACAGAGTGGCTCCACATCAAGATTGGTGATTTGTGTTTTCTAGTGCATTCATTCCCTAGCAAATTACATTCCTTATAACTGGGCATATTCTAACTCCATGAAGACATACAAAGACCTTAACGGCATTTATCGATGGTAACTTGTGTCTATAAGCATTAGGGGCAAACGAACTTAGAGAAGGAATAGTACTGCAGCAGACAGATTGAAGGTGCACAAGTGAGCCATTGCAAGGCCGAGGGAAGTGGTGTTGACCCAACCGTCTACAAAAATTGGATTGTCGTGTATGATAGACAATCATATTATATTGAGAGTTGGGAAATACATAGCATCAAGCCTCGCTAGCAGAAGTAAGGATAAGGATGCTAAAAGACTTATATTCTATTCAGCACTATCGAGTGAGATATCAAATAGAAAAAATACCCGGGTCAGTGATAGTGGAGCCTCCCGACACATTACAGGATTCAGAAAACAACTAGATAGTCTAGATGATGGATCAAATGAAGAAGTCACCATTGGAGACAATTCAAACTACCCAGTAAAAGGAGTTGGAACTTGCACTATTCAACTCAAATCGGGTGTGTCTTCAATTAACTGGTGTACTATTTGTACCAGGCATCAAGCGAAATTTAGTTTCCATATCAGCACTTGAAGATAAAGGGTATCGGATTGCTTTCATAGATGGAAAGGTTCTAGCATGACCTAAGAACTCAAATATCAAGAAGGCACTTACCTTAGGGACTCGAGATGGGTACCTATATAAACTATCCACTTCTCTCTCTCAAGCCTTAATCCATGGTTTATCTTCTACTAATGAAATGTGGCATAGAAGGTTAGGACATCTTCACTTTCGTGCCCTATCTTCTATGATAAATATTGTAAATGGTATACCTAAATTAAAGCAAGATCATGAAGGGGTTTGCAAGGGTTGTGCTTTAGGAAAGAACTCCAAGCATGCTTTCCATAATAGTGAGAGTAGATCCAAAAATGTATATGAACTTATCCATTCTGATTTATGTGGACCAATGACAGTAGCCTCGCTAGGAGGATTTTTGTATAATGTTATTTTTGTTGATGACTACTCTAGGAAAACTTGGATTTACTTTCTAAAGTGTAAAGAATCAAATGAAGTTCTAACTAAATTTAAGGAATTCAAAGCCTTAGTTAAAAACATATCCAGGAAAAGAATCAAAACCCTAAGATCAAATAATGGGGGAGAATACATCTCTGATAAGTTTAAAGAATTTTGTAATTCGGCTGGGATTAAGAGGGAGTACACTATTCCTTAAAACCCTCAACAAAATGGGGTAGCTGAAAGGAAAAAAAGAACCATAGTAGAAGCAACAAAAGTTATGAAATCAAAACCTTCATACCTCATTTTGGGCTGAAGCCTCCAGCACAGCTGTTTATATCCAAAATAGATGTCCTCACTCTATCCTAGACAATAAAGCCCCTAAAGAAGCCTTCACTGGGACTAAACCTGACATAAGCCATGTTAAGATATTTGGTTGTCTTGTCTATATCCATATTCCTAAAGAGAAAAGGACCAAATTAGAACCACCAGGGAAGAGTGGGATATTTGTTGGGTATAGTGAAACATCTAAAGCCTTCAGGATATACATACCTAGTCAAAACTTAATTGAGCTTAGCAAAGATGTAACCTTCCAAGAAGACATTGCTTTTAAGAGGTTTAAAGACATTATGGAAGTAGATGAAGAAAACCATCAAGAAGATCTTGATCCTGAGCTTCAGAGAGAGACTCCTATAGAGAATGATAATGAACAATTGAACACCACTCTTGAAACTAGAGATTCAATAATTAATCATAGGAGACCACTCTGGGCAAGGAAAACAATTGAAGCAGACATTTATGGAGCTTCTGAGGGTACTTTCAGGGAAAGGAAGTAACCTAATAGATACTCCAACTATGTTTCTCTCATGAGTGAACATATCAAATTTGAACCTTCAAATGTTGAGGAAGCACTTCAAAAGCAAGTATGGAAGGATGTCATGGTTGAAGAATAGCAATCCATCATAAAGAATGATGTCAGGGACATTGTGCCAAGACCTAAAGGCAAATCAGTTGTCTCATCTAAATGGCTATTCAAAATCAAACATGCAGCTGATGGAAGTATTGAAAAACATAAAGCTAGATTTGTTGCCAAAGGATTCTCCCAGAAGGAAGGGACTGATTATGAAGAGACTTTTGCCCAAGTTGCTCGATACACCTCTATCAGAGTTGTTATTGCTATTGCCGCATCTGAAGGATGGAAAGTTCACCAGATGGATGTAAAGACAACCTTCCTTAATGGGATCATTGAAGAGGAAGTGTACTGGGAACAACCACAGTGATTTTTGATTCATGATAGTACGTCTCATGTTTGCAAGTTAAAGAAGGCTTTATATGGGCTCAAACATGCTCCTTGAGCCTGGTATGAAAGGATAGACAACTATCTCTCCAAATTGGGGTTTTCCTAGAATGAAGCAGGCCCTAATCTATACTCTAAGGTAATAAATGGTGCTATGTTGATTCTCATTTTATATGTTGACGATTTGCTAATCATAGGAGATCATCTAATCACTAAATGTAAGCAATACCTTGCTTCTGAATTTGACATGAAAGATTTGGGAATATTACATTACTTCCTTGGTTTAGAAGTATGGCAAAAGGATAATTACATTATTTTAACTCAAGGAAAATACACTATTGATATATTAAAGAGGTCTGGAATGATGGATAGCAAACCTATGTCTGCACCTATGGAGACAAATTTTGACAAACTCAAAGAAGCAGCTTCACAATCAGAATTAGCAGATCCTACTCTCTATCGTCAAATAATTGGGTCATTAATGTATTTGGTCAACACCAGACCAGACATTTGCTATGCAACAAATGCACTCAGTCAGTGTGTGAGCCTAGAAAATTGCACATGGTTGCAGCAAAACACATATTGAGATATCTTCTTGGAACCATTGGACTTGGATTAAAGTATGACAATGTTGATCTAAACCTCCATGGATATTTAGACTCAGATTGGGTTGGAAGTGTTGTAGATCGAAAGAGTACTTCGGGATGTTGTTTTAGTTTAGGTTCTGCCACGATATCTTGGTTCAGCAGAAAGCAATCCTCAGTTGCACAAAGCTCCACTGAAGTTGAATACATTGCCGCACCTATGGGAGCTCGAGAAGCAATATGGCTAAGAAAGCTATTAGTTGGATTGTTTGGACAAGCCTTGGATTCCACTATTATTCATTGTGATAATCAAAGTTGCATAAAAAATTTCGTGAACCCTGTATTTCACGATAGGTCCAAACACATTGAGATCCCTTATCACTATGTTAGAGACGTGGTGGAGAGAAATGTTGTTCAGTTGATATATTAGTACAAATGAGCAAACTGCAGATATTCTAACGAAGCCTCTCTCAAAGACAAAAGTGGATCACTTTAGAGGTAAGCTTGGTATGGTAAGAATTTGTAATTGAGGTTGAGACTCAATAAAATTGTACTAATGATTTATATATGAGATATATTATATATAATTTTTATTATGTGAGTTATTTATTACATGGTATTGTTGAAACTTACTGAAAGATGACGATCTTTCAATGAAGTTTGCTTATGGTTACTATTGTAAAGTGACAACTTTAACATAGTTTAACCTACTATCATGACGGATACCATATGGTTCATATTCACTAACATGTCATGATAGCTCATATCTCTTATCTAATGTTAACTAAGTAGTGTGCAACTTACACGAGTTATATTATTGAGATATGTCATGGTGGATGTTATGAGACGTAACATCTGTGGATATGCCATGAAATGATATCTTCTCTGGTAGGCTTCATGAGATGTGAAGCCAGTGCACATACCAGAAAAGATATGAGTATGGAAAAATATCATATGGTTGATATTCTTGAACAATCCATGCTCATGATGATACCGTGAGGTAACATCTGCTATGGTGGATGTCATTTTCAATATTTATGTAGACCATAACCCTCAATGTTACATTGAGGAAATTATCGATACAGTAGTTCACTATATTACACGGATAGAAATCATCCTCCCTAGCTAAGTGGGAGTGTTAATGATTGTAGCTTCAATCGGATGATTCCAATCGATGAAATCAAATGTTTGAGTGGCTTATCGGCCTTAAACATTTGATATCTATCCTCCTCTATTATCATGAAGCATTATTAATATTGATGACAATCATTGAGATGACATATATATATATATATATATATATATATTATATATACATAATATATATATGTATATATATGAGAGATATATTATACATATACATATATTATATATATATATAGTTATAAATAATTGTCATATATATATATATATAATGATGATAATACACTAAACAAGAGTTCATGTGTGACATCAACTTTAATGTCGATTATGAGAATCAACTTAATAATCAATGAAACCAACAATAAATGGAAATGCAAGAATCAATAAAGGCATAGTCAGTATCAACTGTGATGCTCACAGTCAACATGGACTGTGGTTATCACAACCGATAACCACTATCGGCCATACACATCATTGGTATCAATATATATTATGAACATCGATATTGGTATCAACTGTGATGGTCACAGTCGGTATCGACTATAGTTATCACAGTCGATATGGGTATCGACTGCCGCTGTCATATATTATATATGAGTCGATTACTATATCGACTATCTTGCATCATCGTTATTAAGTTGTAAATCGATCATTATCAATTAGATTAAATGGTATATGTTACGGGTAACAAATGAATGATTAAAATAATTATCAAGAGACATGTCTCATGTAGGCATGTCCCTACGGGAGACATGTCCCATTATATCATATATATACACATTGAAAGAGTAACTTCGAAAATACAGAAATCGACAAGTATTATTACAAGTTACAATAGAGATCCATATCAAGTATTCTCAAGAAAAGAAGTATATCATTATTGTATTTGAAGTTCATAGTTTTCTATTAGATCTACATTATCATCATATAGGCAATCTCATAGAAGTTAGAATATTATTCTAACACTAGTGCACTATAGTTTCACTATACATACATCAAGAAAATAAGATAAAAAAAATAAAATTTCCTCTATTCCAAATCTGATCACATCTTAACAATTCATGAGATAACAATTTTGTATTCCACGCAATTTATTGAGAAAGAATCTCATCCATGAGTTACAGAATGGTGTACTCAAAAGACATTTTGGCATGATAAGATGTGGGCCATGCCAGAGGTATAATACTAATTTGTATGATCCATTGTGCAAACCAAACAAGTCATGGGTGTAAACTATCCAAAGATTTTGTCCTTGGATTAATGGACACTCAATTATCTTATCTTCATAGATGCTGACAAGTTTTTTTAAATCGTGCATTCTACTACTTATCAAAAGTCAAATCATGCATGCAAGATAGTCAATTTGTTTTTTAAAGGGATAGTCAAACTTCATGGGTTGCCACAAAATATCACTTCTGATAGGGATACTAAGTTTGTCAATTATTTTTGGCACACAGTGAAAGAAATTGGGCACACAATTAAATTACAATTCTACATCTAGCATCCACTAACCAATGAGCAAACAAAAATTCTCAATAGGAATCTTGGCCATATTTTGGGATATTTGATGGGAGAGAAACCTATATAGTGGTACTCTATGTTGGCACAAGAAGAAAATGCATACAACAATTCAGTAAGCAAGACTATTCGAAGGGAACTATTGTAAGTGGTGTATGGAACAGTGTGTTACAAATTTGTTCAAGATTGAATGAGATAAGTGCACAAGTGCAGAAGATGAAGACTTCATACAACATACAAAAGAAGTTCATGCACGAGTCAAGAAACAACTAGAGAAAAGCAACACAAATTATATATCATGCATAGATGAGCATTGAAGATAAAAAACTTACTTAGAGGGCAAGTTAGTCATGGCGCAATTAAGAAAAGAAAGTTTCTCATGAGGGACATAATAAATTGAGCCCAAGAAGATTGGTACTTGTGAGATTTTGCACAAGTTTAGAAAATGCATACGAAATCGATGTGTGAAAAGGAATGTCTATGACACTGATATTCAATGTTTCTAATCCACATTCTTGTCCCATGCACAAACCTAAAGATAGCACATAGGAGCAGGAAGAAGTGGATTCAAAAGTACACATTCAAAAAAAGTAATGAGATGAGATTGCATAGATTTTGGACATGCAAATTGCTAAGAAGTTCTG
This sequence comes from Thuja plicata, assembly GCA_018584345.1. Lineage (NCBI taxonomy): Eukaryota > Viridiplantae > Streptophyta > Pinopsida > Cupressales > Cupressaceae > Thuja > Thuja plicata. The sequence goes on along the minus strand of MU225683.1, from coordinate 2,123,025 downwards.
GAAAACCATGTATGAGGAATATCTCGTTAGTTGGAAGAGCAAGGGACCACAAATGAAAACTCACTGATTTCAAATAGAAAGTAAACCTACTTGGGTGACCTTTCTAGTCTTTTGTGCAATCTTTAATTCGAAGTTCGAACACAACTCAATATTTTATTACCCAAGTGTTTGATACAAGAGCATCCAAGGGGTCATGCAATCGTGAATCACCCAAAAAATGTTTGACAGAAGGATTTTGTGTACTTTTCTTTATTATATTTGTTATTGTGTATTTGCACAAATTTTGTCACGCACATGTGTTGGTTGGTTTGCAAAAACTGTGTGATTTTGTCTTAGATCATTGACTCCCAAAATTGCACACACAAGTTTTGTAGCCTGCGCAGATGGTTCTTGGCCATGTACCTATTCTTTTGAGAAATAATATGATCTTATGCCCATGTGCATGGGTTGGTTCTATATAATTATCATTCTTGTGCATACCTCATGGTATATTAGTAAAACATAGTAAGTTGTCAACCTTGTAATGTATCACAATGCTAACAGTTGCCAACTAATCAATTTGTAATGACCCCCTTTTCTAACTGCTCTAGCTTGACTAGTCTGTTGGCTGCTGCTGAATTGGATTCCTTCGGAGTGATCAGAAATCTGTCATACTATGACAAGAGGCCCTCTATCTTGCCATATATTAGGCTGATATAATAACCGTTTATATTTATTGTTTGAAGACCTGCAACTTGCTGTTTCTAAATACACAGGTTCGTAATTTTCTCTGCTGTAATGACAATATCTTTTTAATGCAGTGATACTATCTTGATACTATGCAGAGTTAGACTACCCAACAATAATTGTGTAATAGCAAAATGATGGTGGTTCTCTTAAAATTCAATTAATTATGCAAATTGATCGATATATATATATATATGAATTCTCTCCTCTCCTACACTAGCTTAAGTTGAGACTTGTATTGGCAAGTTCAACGTATGAGTTTTATCAACATGAATATGCCGGTCCAGCTACTGTTTCTGAAGTTGTCTCTATATGTACAATTGATCTCCTATTGTCTAGCAGATATGTAATGCCCCCATTTTGAGCGAGCATTGGAGTTAGTGGATTTAGCCTATCATTGGGTCCTTGTAGGCTAATATTGGTGATTAGAGGACCCTCTTGTGGGTTTTGGCCCCGTTTTGAGGCACTTACTATTTATAGTAAGTCAACAGATGGTTCCACTGAGCTCGGATGATTTAGAGGAGTTATATGATGCTCTCAGATTTTATTTTCGGCTTCCGGTTTGGACTCCAAGATTCTTGGAGGGAGCGTCTATTTTTAGTAAGTCACCTCGTTAGGTTCATTCATCATCAGGATCACTCCTGTGCTATCAAATTTTGATTTTGATACTTCCTCAGTCGTTTTCGCAAGATAGGTGAGTTATGATTATTATTTAGTTAAATCGGCTCAACTTGCTTTTTTTATTGGGATTGTATTTTGGGCATCTTAGTGTTATAGCTTGTTGGAACCAGGTTGAAAAGTTTTAAAACTGAGCTCATAAATCAGGGACCCTATGTGTCAGAATATTGTTATTTTTCAAGAAAGGGTTTTTTTTCATCATTAAAGTGGAAAGAAATATAATAGTTTATTATATTTCAAATGTGCACATAAAGCATAGTCTTTATGTAAGTGAAAAGTGTGTGAGAGAAGATATCTTTTATTATAAAAGCAATGCTTTGGGCAAAAGCAATTCATGAATGATATCTTTTATTTTTTTGCATTGGATGAATTTGGTGATTGGGCCAAGCCTAGGGTTTGAGCAATTGGAAGCTGGAAGAATTGGGGGCAGTGGTTGATGCATTGAGGGCACGTTGTGACAGTTTAATGCTTCAACTTTGCAATTCACAGCTTGGCGTCAAAGAATAATTGTTTCCAGAATAGCTGCGTCTAATATATGGTGCTCAATAATACAAGCGATCAGATTCTAGGTTTTCTCATTGAAATAAATTTTCTCCTTATTATATTACATGGTCAATGAATGTTATTCATTTCTGGAATGAAATAAAATGAGATATTTGTGCATAGCTAGCAAGGTAATTAGAATGTTTATGCATTTGTATATGTTGGAATTACAAAAATCATTTAAATACAAACAAAGCAAACCATATACACTCAGAAATCAGAACTTAGACATTGCATGCCAACTGTTTGACGAAATGTCAAACATACAAAATTGAAGCAATTTAGTGTTTGTCAAAGTTAGAGCCATAGGAGGCTCGTACATTGGTATTAGAGTTGTTTCTTGCCATCCTGTTGGGGGTTGGGAAAAAAATTATTTGAGTGATCAACACTCCTAATCTTTCAGATATGGACACGTACAGGAAATCTTATAGTAGACAGGTGAAACCAGTAGACAGCTTGACTAAATTTAAAAGTCAGACAGATGCCTTGATTAGACAGTTGGAGCGTAGTCAGAATATTCATGATAGGCTGAACGATGGGTTGGTTGATCCAGCTACTTTAGATAAGGCAGCTAAATTTATGGTTTCATTCTTGGGCAGATCATCTTCACATAGATCGCAGGATGTAAGACAGGAGATTGTTACTAGAGAGCTGCGTGATGACTTTGCAGTGGCAGTTGAGCCTATCAGTGATGTTCCTAAGGTCAGTGTTGCATCGGTTGATACACCTTGTATCTAGGATGTAGGGAGTACTTCTCATATTTCAGCAGATGTGCACTTGACAGATACATTAGTTGACAAGGGTGTTGAGTCACAGCACTTGGTTGAGACCACGGTTTCAAATCAGGAGTTGGTAGAGGATATGTTGACTACTTTGGATGGTAGTCTTTCTCCAGTCAGTAGTCAGGAGGTGGTTGACATTGACTCTAGGTTGGAGTGAATAGATAGCAGTCATGTGGTGGAGCATACTAGCTTTACTAATTGCATGGGTGTTGTGGAGGACTTAGATACTACTGTGGACTCTGGTTACCAGAGGATGATGATGTTACTTTCGAGGACTTCTTAGAGGATATGGGTTCAAATGGTTTGGATTTGGACAACAGTCTTGGTGAGGAGGTAGCACAAGAGTCTCTAGTATATTCTTGTAGTGAGGAGATGTGCATGGATTCCGTGAGTGTTGACACTAGTGTCTAGGATGAGCAAGTGGATGTGGATTCATGCCAGCATGACTACGAACTATGGATAGTGACGAGCTGGTTGGATTATTGTGTGAGTCAGCCGAGGAGTTTCTGACAATTGAGTCGAGTTCGGGTGATGAGGTTACTTCTTTGGTGACTCTTGAGGCTGACACTATCTGCAGCGAGTCATGCTTGATTTGTCAGACCCTGGGGGACGACTTTGAGTTGTCAGTGAGTGAGGATGGGTCCCAGGATCTGGATTGTCATGTGGTTACAGTGGACGAGCTAGCTGAGGACTGTGATGAGTCAGATTCAGCAACAGCTTCCACGGGGGTAGATGAGGATGAGTCTGATGTCAATACTCAGTTTGTAGATATGTGCTTGGATGACAGTATATAGAGATATGGTGATCTTGAGGGACGTTTGTTGGATACAACTTCCTTCCATAGTGTGGACATTGCAGTTGAGATTGTACATAGGAGGTCCGTTGCGCAGAGTCATCATGTGACTAGCCAGTTGGGAGTCGGCAAGAGAGACATTACTTCTACTCTCGAGCATTTCAATGTCGCTCGTCAGCTGTTGGCAGTATACATATCGGGTGCTCCTATGGCAGTTGAGCATGGCGGTGGTTACCTTTCCCTGACAGAGATTCATTCCTTACAAGAGGCTGTCAGGATTTTGAGACAGAGCTATTTACAGTTGGTAGCTGACTGGGATCACTTAGTTGAGTGGGGGAGTACGGCATATGAGGCACTGATGGACAAAGAGGAGGTGAGTGAGCTTACTCGGAAGCTCACAGCGACTTCTGAGGCTTTCGAGGGCACTCAGTTGGCTCTCTAGGAGTCGCAGGGATATTTAGCAGAGGTGATTGTGGAGTTAGAGAGACTGCGGTCTACACCAGTACCCGATCCAGTACAGATACACATAGTGGCGACTGGTGATATGATGATATCCACGGTTGGGGACAGTGGATGTGATGGGGATGCAGTCACATCCACTCATGACTTGACCCTTGCAGTTACTGATGAGATGAGAGTATCTCCGGAGGATGATGAAGTGACTACTGAAGTGTCAGATCCTCTAGTAGCTAGTTCTGAGCTTGATTATGCAGAGAAGATCATTGAGAGTTCTGAGATGGCAGTGGTAGAGACATTAGAGAGTTGTCAGACTGCAGTCAGTGACACCACGTCATCTTCACAGGAGTTGGTAGAGGCACCATCCAGTTCAGGCATAGAGTTGATTTCTTTTTTACTCATCTCATCGAACTATGAGTGACCAGCCTAGTACTACTTCACAAGGATGGAGAGTTCAGTTGAGAGTCACTGGTGAGCGGGTTGACTCCACTCTATCTCGCTATGACTGTATTTATAGGTATGTAGAGTACCTCATCTGGCGAGTGGACTTTGAGGAGAGGCAGTATATTATTGGGCTTGGTACTCGTTTGAGTGACTTGAGGTACATATTGAGGGACTTATCAGCACTTAAGTCTAACTACATTCAGATGTTCCATGGAAGAGAGCATGTTGTTAGGTGTGTTGCAAGATTTGATAGTATTGCTACTCAAACAGCTTGGCAGACTCAGAGGTTTGAGCCCTCTTCGGGTTTTCAGGTTGACAATGATGAGTCGTTGATAGAGATAGGAGTGTATTACCGACAACTCACGGTGACGAGTGTTCGTCACTTTTCTTTTGACCCTCATGTCCTGGACTTGGTGACGTACCAGTATGGGTTAGGTGTGGCACTGTACCATCCTTTATGGGATGGGTTTTCATTATCTCTGAATACTGGGAGTTGCAAGCTAGTGGGAAGTGACTTGCAGTATAGTGGTTTGACTGTGGTGGTTACGCAGTGACTGGATATACGGTTCTAGATTCATGTGCATATGTTTGTGGGGGTATTCATCATTTTTTTGCAGATGGTCTACACACTCAACACAATTTGGTTGGGTGTGCAAGGGAATTTCAGTGTGTCGATGATATTGATCACCCACTCACCCTGGTTTACGATGATCACGAGGTTCATCTCTTTGGGGACCCTTGCAGAGTTAGAGTTAGTGCAGGAGATTGGGTAAGTGGACACCCTTGGTGTAGTTATAGAGATATTTGGTTAGCACCATGGGTGTTGTTTCAGGAGCCTGCAGTTTGTGACAGGGACAGGATGTACAGTTTTCCTTGGGATTCGGGGGGATCATGGTGTTCTTTGTCCCGGCGATTGCTTGAGGACAAACAATCTCGGGGAGGGAGGACTATAATGTCCCCATTTTGAGCAAGCATTAGAGTTAGTGGATTTAGCCTATCATTGTGTCCTTGTAGGCTAATACTAGTGATTAGAGGACCCTGTTGTGGGTTTTGACACCGTTTTGAGGGACTTACTATTTATAGTAAGTCAACGGATGGTTCCACTGAGCTCGTAGATTTAGAGGAGTTATATGATGCTCTCAGATTTTATTTCCGGCTTCCGATTTGGACTCCAAGATTCTTGGAGGGAGCATCTATTTTTAGTAAGTCACCCCGTCAGGTTTATCCATCATCTTTCATCATCAGGATCAGTCCTGTGCTGTCCGATTTTGATTCTGATGCTTCCTCGATTGTTTTCGCAAGACGGGTGAATTATGATTATTATTTAATTAAATCGGCTAAGGTTGATATTTTTATTGGGATTGTATTTTGGGTATCTTAGTGTTAGAGCTCGTTGGAATCGGGTTGAAAAGTTTTAAATCCTGAGCTCATAAAACAGGGACCCTATCTGTCAAAATATTGTTATATTAATGAAAGGGTTTTTTTCATCATTAAAGTGGAAAGAAATATAATAGTTTATTATATTTCAAATGTGCACATAAAGCATAGTCTTTATGTAAGTGCAAAGTGTGTGAGAGAAGATAGTTTTTATTGTAAAAGCAATGCTTTGGGCAAAAGCAATTCATGAATGATATCTTTTTTTTTTGCATTGGATGGATTTGGTGATTGGGCTAAGCCTAGGGTTTGAGTAATTGGAAGCTGGAAGAATTGGGAATTCTTCTAAGTATTTTGCACTTTGAATTGGTTGATCTCTGCTAGTGAATTATGCCAGCGTTAATCTCATCCAGAGATTAAGAGTGCTTAATTGGTGTCCAAATAGTGGGGAAAATACAGTGTTGCAGATCAGTATCAATTTACAGTGTGTTGGGGAATGATATTTATTGCAGATTGCTGTCATTAGAGGCCAGCGTTTGGAGTTTAGGCAGCCTCTCTTCATTTACAGGCAACAGCTAAGGACATAGAAGTTGTGTTTGGTAATTAGGGGCAGCGGTTGATGCATTGAGGGCACGTTTTGACAGTTTGATGCTTCAAATTTGCAATTCACAGCTTGGCGTCAAAGAATAATTGTTTCTAGAATAGTTGTGTCTAATATATGGTGCTCAATAATACAAGCGATCAGATTCCAGGTTTTCTCATTGCAATAAATTTTCTCCTTATTATATTATATGGTCAATGAATGTAATTCATTTGTGGAATGAAATAAAATGAGATATTTGTGCATAGCTAGCAAGGTAATTTGAATGTTTATGCATTTGTATATGTTGGAATTGCAAAAATCATTTAAATACAAACAAAGCAAACCATATACACTCAAAAATCAGAACTTAGAAATTGAATGCCAACTGTTTGACGAAATGTCGAACATACAAAATTGAAGCAATTTAGTGTTTGTCAAAGTTAGAGCCATAGGGGGTTCTTACAAGATACCTTCCACACAAGTCTACAGAATATATTTAACAATCCCTGAACGGTGAAAGACTCTCCTCTGTTTTATTAGCTCATATTCCTTTGAAGAGTAATATTTAGAACCTGTCGAACATGCCTTTTCTTCAATGGAATTGATTCTGATATATACATACGTCGTATACCTCCAAACCCCAAAGGGCGTCTCCCTCCTCATGAAAAGCTATCTGGTACCGTATAAATAGAATTGCACTTCATATTCTTAATCGTTGTTAATTGACATTAGTTTCCCAAGCTAGTTTTAAGGAGATTGTGTGTTTGACATAACCTCTTCATACATACATTAGTCGTATTGGCCATTTTATGTCGTTCCTTTAGTCACAATATAAATTGCCTTAATATATATTTATAGTAATTTATATTAATGTAATATGTTTGATTTATACTTATAAGAATTTATATTGATAATAAAATATATTATATTATATCATTAATATTGATAGTGATTGTATTTATTATTATATTATTAATTACTATTATTATTAATTAATTAATTAATTAGTTAACTTATTTATTTGTTATTTATTTTTATATATTAAAATTATTATTTATCAATATTGTAGTTATATTATAATTACGTTTTATTATTACCATTAAATCCTATTTCTTTAGAAAAGGGGATATTACACAATTCAAGTGATTTGTTGGAAGTCAAAGTGGTTGTCTAGGAGGGTGAACCATCTCAAACCGGGAAACAAGTTTTCATTTGTAAACTAGAATAAGTAATGGGCCCATATTTTGCCAAATTCCATACTTAGTATGTACGCCTCAAACTAGAAAACAAGAAGTTTCCACTGGATACTAGAAGAGGATTAGTACAAGGGTTCGACATCAACAATTTTCATTGCAAACAGGAAATTCATGCATACATCCACTTGAGAAGATTGCTATTTGAGGAAGAATAGGTTGAAGTTGATGGAAATCACTCTATTAAAATTTTGTCACAAGAGTTCTCTATAAATCAATGTTAATATCCTACTATAAATGAATAGCACCATTTTGTATTGACAATTTGTGACAATCGCGGTGACAATTCTTTGATAGTTCTTTGGAATCTCGAGAATCTTCCTTTGTGTATTGTGTGCATGCATTAACTAATTTTTTTTAACCCATTACTAGCACTGCATTAGAAACTTTATACATATGTTTAATTTATAAGAAAGCAACAAAGCTAATAATTGAGCTAGTTGTGAGGATTTCAAATATAGGAACACATAGTACATCATCCCAAGATTCATGAAACATCAAGCTACCACACATATAGTTGGTGTAAAAAAAAATGTGCACAAATTGGATATAGCTTTTATAGACAGCAGAAATGTAAGTGAAGACAATAGTAAAAATTCTAGATAGTTATGACCACCGCAAATACTACAAAAGTTCAACCAAATACAAGAGAACCATCAGCGGAAAAAGATGAGAAAAGTAAAAAAATAAAAGTTGATAATGGTCCTTAAAGTTACAGGTCCAAAAATATTTTTCTCAATAAGTTTCTTATAGCAATGCTACAGTTAATTTGTAGTGAAGCATACCAAGTGCAAAGGTTTGCCCAACCATCATGCATCCAACCTGATCGTCACCTATCAATAAAGTGAGAATAACCATGGAATTGAAGTAAATATATTTGTTTGACCATTAAGACATTTAGTATATAATGAAATAGAAATGCCTAATAAAATGAAACAAAACAAGAAAGCAATTACATTGAAACAGAAGCATGAGTTTAAAAAATTCAGTTTTAGGAGGTGCACAAATGGATATCTTAGTTCCCAAAAAAACTAGATCTAAATTATCCCACTGCAAATTTTCACTTTAACTGTTCTCACTGAGTGCATTTATTACCTTAAGGATAACCAATGAAGAAAAAACAGCAGCTTGAGAACACATAGAATGCATCCACCACTCTTTTGGGTGCTATGGTGTAAAATTGGATGCAAGGCTGTCCGACTGCATCTGAAGTTTAAAAACTAATTACTTGGTTATGGACTACATTCCTTTTATGTACACACATATAGTGGAAACAACCCTGACCACATCCAGACATGAACATATAAATTTAAGTGTGTCTCTACTTAGCCATAGGTTGGACACACATATATGGAGTTAAACAAACAAAAACTACAGGAGTGCATCCCTAAAACCACATCAGTATCTCCTAGGTACACCACATAAATTTCATCTTTCAATTCATAATCCCTAAAATGTATGTACAAATTCGAAATCTTATGAGTGTAATTGAGCTTGTACCCATCAACGACCATCACCTTGAAGCATTCATGTTCTTCAATTTGAAGTCCTCTCTTAATCCCAAAGCCTTCATTAAAAAAATTATGGGTGGCATTGTATTAATAAGAGTTATTTTTTGTTGTCCCTATTGCACACCTCTAACCTTGAATGTTACTACTTTTTGGAAGCTAGAGAGTTGAGCAATGGTACCACCACTTCCCTCTTCCTCTTCTGATGAACTTTCCTTTTCACTACTCTCTGAATCTGACTTTTGTTCTAATTTTTGTGATATTGATTCCTCTGCTTAAAAGTACTCTATTTGTTTTGCATGCCTTAACAATGCATTTATGAGCTGGGTCCCAAGGCTCCTTATAATGAAACCATGATCTCTTCTTTCAGACCTCATTCAGCCACTCATGTGATGTCCCCGATTTAGCAAGTGTTTGGGGACATGATTGTTAGCCCATCATTGCGATCCTCGTGGGCTAATGTCTGGATTTGGGGGTCTCTGAGTGAGTACTTACTATTTTTAGTAAGTCTCTTTTTGTCAGTTGTTATTTCTGGTAGGGTGTCTGAGCAGATGTTGACAATGCAGTTAATCAGAGTGGGCTTGGAGTAAGTGGCATTAATTAATTATCTTAATTGATTATTGTCTTGAGCTTATAATATGTCAAATTTTTAATTATTAAATGATATTATAATGTCTTAAGTTTGGGATTTTAAGTGGAAGAAGAAAGGAATTTTTATTTGAAAGAAATATATTTTATTCCAAACTTAAAGAATTCTAACGGTTTAAGTTATGAAAACCTTCCTCTTGAAGCTGAGTTTTCGAGCCTTATTGGAGAAGATTCAAACTTTATACATATAGCTTTCGAAAGTCTTCTTCAACATCTTTTGAAAACATTTTAAAACTTATGAGTTTGCTAGACATCAATACAAGGGATTGAAAATGAAATTGCTGAAGAATTGCGAATTCTTCTAGCTTTGGCATTGAGAGCTGGGGTGCTGTACCAGCGATTTGTGTTTTATTTGACAAGGTTCAAACAGTTTTCTGAGGTTACAAAGGCTGTGAACAATCATTGCTTGTGGTTCATGTTAGAGGTTATTGCAGAGAGGTCAGATCATTACCGTGGCTTCCTATAGTGTGTGGATTACCTTAAATTGATGCCACACATAGCAGCTGCATTCATCATTGCAAAAGTGTGGATTAATAATCAGCCGCAATACAGTTGGAAGAGTGGCGGCCAGTCATGAGAAATCTTGGAGCTAATTACAGGTTCCTCTGATAATCAATTCATTTCCTAAGATTGTTGCATTTCATAAATCTTGTGATAGTTATTTTGTTTTCGAAGGTGAAATCTAGATTTCGTGGTAATGTGGACTGAAATAGGTGTTATGAATTAAATTATGTTTTGTAATGCAATTTAATGACCTTGGTGAAAAAATAGAAAAAATCATATATATATATATATATATAAATTGAGATTTAGGATCACTGCAAATGTAATAGCCTCTTAGCTAGGGAGGATGATCAAACAGAATGTGTAGTGATCTCCCTTGTCAACACTTGTAACCCTCACAATAGCTACACAAAACATCAACACTCCCTCTTAACTAGAGAAAATAAAATCCATCAAGGTAATAAATCCATTAATTTTGAAAGAAGGAAGATATCACCACACTGTTATATCAGGAGATATGGTTTATGCAGGAATATCAAGTCACATGATGTTTACCATAGCTCATAAATATCCATGATAAGCGTAATGAAATTACGTCTCATGATGTCTGCCATATGGATACTAAGTTTACATAGAGATATGCCACTACGTGACATTTCTCATATGGTCCAGACAATGTGTAATACTAAGTTCAGAAGGATACTAATATGACCCATATGGATACAAAGAATTTTCATAATTTGTGATACGAAGGATCACCTAACATGTGATACTAAGTTTTATATATTACCTAACATGTGATATGAGGAATCACCTAACATGTGATACTCAGTTTTACATATCACCTAACATGTGATATGAGGAATCACCTCAGATCGTGATACCTAATTTTCATATCACCTCAGATCGTGATATGAGGAATCACCACAGATCGTGATACCTAATTTTCATATCACCTCAGATCATGACATGAGGAATCGCCTCAGATCGTGATACCTAATTTTCATATCACCTCAGATCGTGATATGAGGAATCACCTCAGATCGTGATACGAGTATATAGTAATAAGGAACATTACATTCCCTTACATATAACCCTATTATGGTATGTGCACTGACATATTAAATGTCTACCATAACGAATCTCCATTACAAGATTTTCACCTTGTAACATTAAATACAAG
>MU225683.1:2099408-2111364 GCA_018584345.1 Thuja plicata | reverse complement strand
TAACATAAAAATAATAGATCACAGATGTTGAAACTCCTTTTCATCTAAGGTTTCATTCTCCAACATACCAAGTTTATCTCAAAAGTATACAACCTTCTCTCTAGCCAGAGACTTGGTGAGAATATCAATCATCTGTCCTGTAGTAATAATGTACCTTGAATAGCATACTTATGCACTATATCTCTTATATAGTTTGCATCACTCTTGGTGAACCCCATGTTAGGTAGGAGTTAGCATAAAAGCATTTCAGCCAGCATACATGGGACTTAATCTCATGATCATAGTTCTCTGACTGCAAAAAAAATCTATATTGTTGACTCCCTCTAAGCCAATATGACCAAATTCCCTGAAGATTAGAAATGGATCAGATCCTCTTGCAACAACCTCTTGACCTCCTCGTCCATGGTTGCTTTTAGATGAACTGTCAGACTCCCTCTGAATCAATCTTTTGCTAGCAAGTCGTGTCTTTGTTCTTTAGTCTGCATCAAGCTCTGTTCTTGAATGCCCTTTGATTCAACAATTTCTCTATCTATCTAGGAATATCATGACCTAGATGGAACTACATCTTTTCAATTTCAATCCTTTTTTTTTTTTTTTTATAGTTTCCTGGTCACTAGGGAAACCATCTCGATATGGCTTTCCCTTTTCAATCAGAATGATTAAGATCCTTTGAAAATCAATTTTGGGAGATCATCTAGTAGCTCCCTCTGTTACGAAAACATACATGGCCCCAATCATGAAAATATCTTTCTCTAAGAGGCTCTCATCATTTGGTAGTAGTAGTTTATCATACACAAATATACTTGTCTGATTCCATAAAACATGAGTGAATGTAATAAAATGTAGATTTATCCCTAGGCTTGGCAACATCAAACATTCATGATAATCTGGTTTCCATTTGAAGCTCCAAGTACATGCATCAACCTCTTGACCTTCTCATCCAAGATTGCCTCTAATAGATTGTTAAACTCACCTTGAATGTTAATTAGATTCCTCCTTGAAGAAAAGTCTTTAGTCATCAACTTAGTCGTATGACTGCAAGCATCAAGTTCTTTCTCCCTTGAATGCAATCTCTTATGTTTCTTGATCCATCCTAAAATCATTTTAGAGAGGTTACAAATAGTTCATAAAACTAAACTATCTCAAAGAGAAATACCAAAGATAGAAGCATACAAGATTTAACTAGCTAATATTATAGCATAAATTTCAAACTCAAAAATTCATGTGCAATAATAAAACATGGAATACTTATCTTAAGTTTCAAATATTTCCTTTCATGAGGTGAGCCCATATAGGGAATATCAGGCATAAATCAACTCTTAGCCAAGTACACCACGTTGTTCAAACATTGATTTCCAAAGCCTCGTGGGAACACATATTTGGTTCAAACATTAAAATTTCCTTCTAATGTTATGCACCCAACTAACAGATATTATGTATCTAACTAACAACTCTGCATCTCATCGAATAACTCATTTGACGAGTCATCGATGAGTTATCGAATTTCTTATGTGTGATTTGGACTGATAAACAACTTTGATCCACTTGATAAGGCTGAGCCATCGATTTCAATATCATATGTACTATGCATGAAAATGTGTTATTTGATGAGATGGGACCTAATATTGCTCTTGCTCTCTATCAAGATCTTTTATTCATCTCACGTACTCCCTTACTTCTCCCCCGTAACCATTTTCTGAATTAGAGAATCTGGACTAGTGTGGACTGAGCAAGACGATACATTTCAAGACTAAGGCTTGTCACAATTATTGAAATCGACTCATTTAGCTCAGCACTTATTAATGCTTATTACTCGATACTGACTTGGTAATTATAAAGTCACTCCTGTGCAGACATATATTGTGATTGTCCTCGTAATGAGTCCAGATGTTTGCGATTTTTGGGATATGCTAGGAATCTTACACCAAGACCCACATCTCACATCTCATGCTCATTCTTTTGCCTCCTTTGTAGTAGTCACAATATCATTTTGCTTAAGGTTTGTCATACTTTAGTTTACATCTGCCAATTACATCCACTTGCAAGTTTCTAAAACTTTAGTGATAAATTTATCTTGTGCATAACGTGCAATTTCACTATTCCATGAGACCACATTTTGTTGAGGCATTTTACCATACAGTTCACGTGTATCATCGCTTCATCATCTCGCATGAGGTCAAATGGTTTTCATGCCTTCATGTACACTTCCACGTTTCGCATGTATGGTTGTCAATTTCGTTCAACTTAAAGTTTTAAAGCTTTTCCAGCAAATTCATTTTGTTTGTATCCTCTGTTTTGAGATTTCCAATTTGGCACGGGTAGGAGGATGCATTTGGAGGTAGTGGGTTTTGTCTTTACAGCCGCTTAGTGCATTATTTTGAAAGTTTCTAAACTCTTTTCAATCAACACATTTCTGCAAACATTGCAATCGGCGTGATGGCATCTCATTCAAACATTATGTCCAACAGTTCGCTGGCTTATATATGCATGTTAAACAGAGCATCTCAGTTTAAGTCAATGTCTTGTTCTTTCTGGCCTTGTTAATTGGCAATACCATTTTCTGCTAGGATCGGCACCCATCTTCAGCATCAACAAAATCAATATCATCCTTGTCATTGTACACGATTTCCTTGGAGATCATATTGCTTACATACCAGCGCGATAACCAGTATAATCCGATCATGGCATCATTGGAGGTGGTGGTAGAGATTATGACATTCTGATCACATATCATATTGAGTAGACATCTCTGTGATAAGAAGGCAACGATATTTATTGACATCTGCGACACATATATATACCTCGATATTCCATTTATACCAACGATTTATACTCTAGGGGTGGCATCGTGGCACTACAATCAGACATAGATTTCACAACATCATTTTGAGATTGTGATACTATTCACTTGAGATTACTGCATACTAGTAATCTTCGATCAACATCATCAACACTTTGCAATACCATGCTCATGCCCTCATTCTCCATGTCGACGATCAGCTAGTGTTAGTTTGCTCATACTTGCAGTGGCTCTACTTCTTAGCATGGTTGTAAGTAGTGAGCGTGATTAGTATTGAGGATCGGCACACAAAACAACGAGGGCCAAATCTGCACAAACATTGAACACAACATCAGATCCCATTGACCGTGTCCATAAGCAAGCCCAAGCCCACATGACCTCCCCATCTCTTTTGCACGCGAGCCAAGCAATCCACACGGAGTAAAAATAGCCTGGCGGCCCTCACGGATCACACGTGAATTGAACGACCACTCTGGATCCCCACGTAGCAATAACCATCGCACCAATGGTGACTTCCATCCCGAGCCCCCAAAATAGTGTAGCATGCGATGAGAAAAATCCGACGAGGCAGTCTTAGGAGGGTCTGCAGCAAGTTTCGTCAACGTAGCCTTACCATCTCTGAGATACGCAGCAATTTGTTTATATATCAGATTTGCAGTGTGGCTCTGATACCATATTGAGATTTAGGATCACTGCAAATGTAATAGCACTCTCTTAATTTTCTGCGTGTTTCAAATGCAGCAATCTTTCTTGTATTTATATTGAGAGAGACACTAGGAGAGACATGTCCCTTCACGGGACATGTCTATTCATTATAATTGTTAATGTTTCATTAATCAATTTTATATTACAATAATATAAGTTTGCATAACATATATTTAATAATATAATATATATATATGTGTGTGTGTGATATATATATATATACAAATGCAATATATTATTATTAATCAATATTAAAGTATTATATGTATTCCAAATGATCATATGACTGAAGCTACAAACATTAACAATATATATATATATATATATATATATATATATATATATATATTGTTGAAAACTGGAAACAAAGAATCAATTTCCAGAACTTCATAGTTCTTTGCAGTTGATTTTGAATAGAGTCGGTCAGGCTCATTACAGTGGTATAGAGCCTTTTTCTTGCCAGCCTGCAGGGGAATTGGGCTTAATTAATGGAAGGTGACAGATATAGACCAGGCTTTCATTACGCACACAGAGGTAGGAATTCTCCGCCACCTGGTGATCAGGAACAAGGGAATATGGGAGACAGAATTCCAGGTAATACAGGTAGTGATGAGGATAGAGAATCTAGGACAGTATTCAGGAATATTGCACGAAGTCAGCAAGAGTTGGTAGTCGGCCAACAACAGATGTCGACTATCTTACAAAATCTATCAGATACTCTGCAGCGTATTTCCTTGCCTCGAGATTAGGGAAGGGATAGAGATATTAGGAGTATCTCAGTTGGTTCTCACAGGTCCAGAGTTGATTTGACAGGTACACAGGATAGGCCTCTAAGTCCTACCTTCTTGAGACCTGAGATTGATGCTGTTAGTTATGATGATGAGGCTTCATTTACTGATGACATATTGGCTTTACATACGGTGTGGGATGCTTTACCTCACGAAGTAAAGCAACATCTTAATTTTGATAGGTTCATGACTCAAAAGAGAGAACGTTCTAAAGGTAGAACAAATGAGAGACAGAGACATGTGAATCATTAATTGAGACAAGAACCCAGCAAATTGACTTTGACACATTTTGATGGGGGTGGCAAGATGACAGCCAGAGCTTGGATTCCCAAGCTGGACACCTACTTGTCTTTACTTCTTATGTCTGAAGAGGACATCATTAGATTTGTTGTTTTGCATTTAGATGGTATAGCTCATGACTGGTGGAACCATGGGTTGGTCTCCTTGCACCACGATCAAATTGTGACCTATCACGAGTTTGTGAATGGTATAGTAGAAAGATTTGACAGGAAGGACCCAGAGTCCTATTTCAGGGAGCTACCACAGCTCAAACAGACAGGTAGCTTGGAGGCTTTTATTAGTGAGATTCAGAGAGCTCTGGATCAGCAAAAGCAGTATGCTAATTAGAAGAGAGTTGCTCGCTCTTTCCAGGTTGGGGATATGGTTTATTTGATGTTGCAGCCTTACAGGCAGTCATCTATTCGAAAGAGCGGATCTGAGAAGCCCAAGCCTCGGTACTATGGGCCTTTCCGTGTTGTTAAACGGGTGGGAGAGGTTGCTTATAAGCTGGATTTGCCAGAGGGTAGTAGAATGCATAATGTTTTTCATGTGTCGTGCCTCAAGAAGGCGTTAGGCAGGCATGTTGTTTCGTCCTCTATTTTACCACCCCTAGATGATGAGGGGAAATTGGAGTTGATTCCTGAGATTATATTGGAGACTCGAGAGAGGCATTTGCGACGTCAAGTTATCAAAGAGTTCTTGGTGAAGTGGCATGGTTCGCCTGTAGAGGATGCGACTTGGGAATCAGAGGATATTCTTCAGCACCCCGGTTTGCTATTGCTTGAGGACAAGCAATCTTGGGGAGCGAAGACTGTGATGTCCCCAATTTAGCAAGTGTTTGGGGACATGATTGTTAGCCCATCATTGCGACCCTTGCGGGCTAATGTCTGGATTTGCAGGTCTCTGAGTGAATACTTACTATTTTTAGTAAGTCTCTTTTTGTCAGTTGCTATTTCTGGCAAGGTGTCTGAGCAGATGTTGACAATGCAGTTAATCAGAGTGGGCTTGGAGTAAGTGGCATTAATTAATTATCTTAATTGATTATTGTCTTGAGCTTATAATATGTCAAATCATTAATTATCAGTGTTACCCCGAGTTTCTGGGACGGGGACGGCAGGGGACGAGTTTCCGGGACGGCAAATTTTTTTCCCAAGGTTGGGGACGGCGGGGGACGACAAAGGGGACGGCTATATAAAATATAGGGAATTTTTAAAAATATAGGGAATTTTAAAAATATATGGGGAAATTTGCAAATATACATGACATTCATATGAAAATATGGATAAATGCCATTTGCCTCTGGTGGTGGTCTGTTCTCTCCATATTAATCCAGCTTTTTGTTTTCTCGTGATTGAGATTGACTCTTAAAATCAAATTACAGTTTATTACTTTAAATTGGACTTTTAGTTTCTCGTCGATGTGGTTCTTGAATGAGCTTAAAATAATAATGTTAAGATCTCTGCATTTTGATATAATTTTTTAACTGATTGGCATTCAGAAATCAAACTTTCTATTATAGAACTTTGACGTCAACGGGATGTCATCATGTTAGAAAATATCTACATAGATTCCTATGCCAAGCAGTATTTCTATTCTAAAAAGGAATATGAAATGTTGTATCTTATGTATATATTACATATTTTGGGTGTTATGTTTAGTGAATTAGAGATTTACTACAAACATTCTCTGCCTTAGCAATTTGGTACCTTGCTTGATGGCTAGTTCCAATGGTATAATTTTGTTAAATGTTAGCATTACTACTGTTGAATTTTGGATCAGATTTATATGGCTTTTAATTTTTCTTATATAACCTCAATATATGTAATATATTTAATCACAAGATATATATATATATATATTATTACTGATATAGTAATAGATATATATAAATAGATTAATATCTATATTCTGCAGATTGGATAAATGAGACTCCCATTGTTTGTTGTATATGCTTGTCTTATCGAAACAACCAATGACTATATATATGAGACATGTCATTATAGAGACATGTCTCTTTGAGGAGACATGGCTCTATAATGCCATGTCTTTTCATATCACTAATCTGAATACAACAGTTGGTATGATAATCGATATCCTAATCGATAATGCAAGACACTTACTAAACCATTTGCCTAGTCCAACCACCAATCACTGTTTTAACAAGGTAATTTACATATGTTAATATTGACTGATCGGTGCATAATATGAAACACCTGTTATAATTCAACCACAGTCCCTTTGACCGGCATTAGTAATAGTTGAAGGAATGCCTGAAATAACAAACGGCCCGATAACTATAATAGCACCTACTCGGATTTTGGTCGCCACTCAATTATTAGTTAAGACCGAAACTAATCGGTAATCTTTTAACCAATAAGGATTGATAGTTAAGTCAACCGATGTCAATCGGTATTAACCAAACCGATGACAATGTGTTTAACCGATACAAATCGGTTTGTAATATAATTATTATTTATTTCATCAATATAATATATTATACATTGGATATATATATTGATATATATAATAATATCATTTATTATTATATATATTAATATGTATATATAATGTAGAATAATATTATCTCATAATAACCATATATGTACATTGATACATATATATATAATAATATCATTATTATTTATATATATATATATATATATTAATATGCATATGATATAGAATAATATTATCAATTCAATGATGTTTATTTAGTTCAATATTAAGATCATTTTATCTGATCGAAGCTATAAACATCAACAATAATACTACTACGTGAAGAAGATAGTATTAGTATCTTTACATAAATAACAGTTTACATCATGTTAAATGTTTTTTGGCTTTTTAGGGCATGTACGAAGGTGGGGCCCACAAACCGACCCCCCTTTTGGAAAAAAAATTGCTTTTTATAATTTAATTGACTTTTTCAGGCAAAAGAATTGGGGACGGCTGGCTGTCCCCGGTACGGTTGGGGGACGGCTATGGCGTCCTCGGTACTTCTAGAAGTCCTCGATTTTTGGGGGTGGCGTCCCCAAGTTTCTAGGAGGTCCCCACCAAAATTCCAAAAATCAGGGACAGGGAGGGGACGTCCCTAAGCTGTCCCCAAGTCCCTGAAACGTCCCCAGTACGGGGACGAGGGAAATTAGGTCAAGGACGCATCCCCGAGTAACACAGTTAATTATTTAATGATATTATAATGTCTTAAGTTTGGGATTTTAAGTGGAAGAAGAAAGGAGTTTTTATTTGAAAGAAATATATTTTATTCCAAACTAAATAAAGTCTAATGGTTTAAGTTATGAAAAGCTTCATCTTGAAGCTGAGTTTTCGAGCCTTATTGGAGAAGATTCAAACTTTATACATATAGCTTTCAAAAGTCTTCTTTAGCATCTTTTGAAAACATTTTAAAACTTATGAGATTGTCAGAGATCAAGATAAGGGTTTGAAAACAAAATTGCTGAAGAATTGTGAATTCTTCTAGCTTAGGCACTGAGAGCTGGGGTGTTGTACCAGCGATTTCTGTTCTATTTGACAAGGTTCGAACAGTTTTCTGAGGTTACAAAGGCTGTCAACAATCATTGCTTGTGGTTCATGTTAGAGGTTATTGCAAAGAGGTTAGATCATTGTCGTGGCTTCATATAGTGTGTGGATTTCCTTAAATTGACGCCACATGTAGCAGCCGGATTCATCATTGCAAAAATGTGGATTAATAATCAGCCGCAATACAATTGGAAGAGTGGCGGCCAATCATGAGAAATCTTGGAGTTAATTACAGGTTCCTCCAATAATCAATTCATTTCTTAAGATTGTTGCATTTCATAAATCTTGTGATAGTTATTTTGTTTTCAAAGGTGAATTCTAGATTTCGTGGTAATGTGGAGTGAAATAGGTGTTATGAATTAAATTATGTTTTGTAATGCAATTTAATGATCTTGGCGAAAAAATACAAAAAAACATATATATATTGTTGAAAATTGGAAACAAAGAATCAATTTCCAGAAGTGCATAGTTCTTTGCAGTTGATTTTTGTTGAAAATTGGAAACAAAGAATCAATTTCCAGAAGTGCATAGTTCTTTGCAGTTGATTTTGAATAGAGCTGGTCAGGCTCATTACAACTCACTATCCAGCCTGTAAGATTTATTCCTTGATTGATTTAATTCCTTATGAAAATGTTTCTAATCTTTAACCTTCTTATATGAGAATCCCTTGGACTAAAATTTATTTCTAGAAGTCTCAATGTCCCTAGCCTTCTTCATGGCTTCCTGTAACGTAGGTGGATTGAGTACCTTAATCCAACCTCGTAAGGGATATGAAGGGCCATCCATAAAAAGAACAATGAGCCTCCTCTTTGAAATATCACTGACCAACACCAATAGCCTCTAAAAATTAGCAATGTATGCCTCGTCTAAGCCCCACTATTTCAGCTGATCCAACTCCTTTAAGTGCACCTTTGGATCCCTCTTATTAAATCTAACAATGAGTCTCATTGTGAACTCAACGCAGTAAGTGATATGATCATGACCCATAGTGATCACCCATGCTTACACCACTCATGAGCAATACCATCTAGGTATATACCGGTATATTTGATAGCTTCATCTTCAAGCATGGGATCACGCTGAAAATAAGTGTCTACCTTTTGCACCCAAGCTATGGATAACATCTTCCCTGATCCGTCATAGTAAGGATGGGTTTATTCTCCACCTTTTTTTGCAGTCATAACTATGTGTTCTTCCATCAATATGGGGCCTATGCTTCATTTTAAGGTCATTGTAGTCTCTATGTGATATAGCAGCCTAAAAAATTTGTTACACAGGTCGGATGATAGAATAATGGGATGTTTATTAACAAAGAAAGGAAACGTTCTTATAGAATGTACAAACAAGATGTTTCTAATAAGAAACATTCGAGAAATAGAAAGAACTTATTTACAATATATTAACGAAATCTAGAGTGATCATTAAAATAGAAACTAACTGAAGGAGATATGTATTCTAATACCCTCCCTTAATGGTCAATCGATTAACTAAACTAGACTATCAGAAGGTGTAAAAAGAAGACTCACTTTGGTCCGTATGCTCTGCAAATTGTGTTGTTGGCTGTGAAGCACTTTGATTAGCATTGGCACCCAAACGTTTCCAGCACTCAAATTTCATATAACCAAATTTGTGCAGTAATTGCATTGCACAATTTTCTTCTTTGAACCATCCAATGACTGAGCAGGAGGTTGCTACTGGGAAGGCTGAGAAGGTTGAGAGTTGCCTTTATCCTATTGAAGGATTTGGCTGCGAAAGCTTGCTTTGTGGAAGAATTGTTGCCGAACTGTTGCTTCCATCGATCCTGTTGTAGAAGTTTGGTGCAAGAAATCAGCGAACTTCAGATCAACACCAGTGGAGATGATGTTGAGTGTTTCAACAAATGTTCATATGTTTGCGGAAGACTCTTCAGGATGATGAACTCCATGTCTTCTTCCTCCATCTTTCACCGGATAGCTTCTAACTGGTCACGGATTTCCTTAATCTGATTAAGGTGATCCGAGAGAGATGGTGCAAGAAATCAACGAACTTCAGATCAACACCAGTGGAGGTGATGTTGAGTGTCTCGAAAAATGTTCATATGTTTGCAGAAGACTCTTCAGGGTGATGACCACCATGTCTTCTTCCTCCATTTTTTGCTCGATAGCTTCTAACTGGTCACGGATTTGCTTAATCTGATTAAGGTGATCCGGGAGAGATTTCCTCTCATCCATGACAATAGAGAAGAGCATGTTCTTCATAAAAAAGGCTCTGCTCTTATCGGATGTCTCCTGCAGCGTTTTCAGGTGCTCCCAAATCTCAGCAGCTATTTTGACGAAAGGTATCTGAGGAAGCTGATCAACAATGACAGACAACTTGATGAGCATGACAGCTTCACGGTTTTTCCCATCAAACTTCGTCTAGTCAAGACCTACTGCAATAGGACGTGTTTCGGTTCCAAGAACAATCTTGTAAATGACACGATACTCAAATATTGTGAGCATGCATTGCTTCCGACTGTTGTAGTTTTGCCCATTGAATTTCTGACTTCCCTCAAGCAGAATATTTGTCAGAGTTGCCATCACGAAAACTGAGGTCAAAGAATGTTGACTAAGTTAAGGCACAAATATCAAGGAAGTAGTAGAACAACAAGTCTGAGGCAGAGAACTGATGCAGATTTGGAGACTGAATAACCAATGGTTGGCATGGATCTCGAGGCAGATATGGCGGAAGACCCAGAAAATTTTTGCGAACAACCCAGAAGAGAGCTCAAAAAACCTAGAAAGAATATGAAATCAGATTGAAAATCTGACAAAAAATACTAAGGGTTTTAAAGAAACCCTATTTGGTTGGCTTGAAGAAGTCCAAATACTGAAAAAATGGTGAAAATCTAAAAAGAAGTCCACAGATCTGAAGAAACCCTAGATGACCTTCAAAGATTTTGAAAAAACGTGAATGAAAGAACTTTGTTTTGCAGAGAGAAGGCACACATTGCAGAGCCGTCGTGTGGAGAAGAAATCATCAGACCACATGCAACAAAGGCATCAAGCAAGGAAGAAACCCGCTGACGCGAGCAGAAAACAAAAGGTTGCAATCCCAGAAATGTCGTTTGCAAACCCACGTGCGGCTAGAAACAGAAAAGAACGTCGTTGAGCCAAAAAAAGGGGAAAAAATCGCGTGTTGTATAAAGAGAAAAATGCAGGCTAATCTCAATCTGTCCGAGCCTCCATAAATTGATTCTGCAAATATGTAACTTGGGGTTCATTTTCAACCTATAGTTGAACCCTAGGTGAGAAAATTGTCATTAGGTGTCTAGGATTAACTATTCTTTCCCATTAATTTCCATTTCTATCATTGGTCGAGTTATCCCTTGACCATTGTTACCATTAATACCACCTTGGTGTCCACTATTACCTAGATTAGTTGCACCTACATTTGGTTTTGTTGTTATTAACCCCCATTTGACGAGCCATCAACTCAACCAACTGTTCAAGACACACATTTGTCTAATGTGCACTCTGATTTGCAACTTGTTGCCATCTACAAAGTATATCTAAAATTTTTAAGAAACATTCTCCTTTTGGTTACCTATCACCCAGATTTCCTATTCTCTTCTTTCACTACTCTCTATTCATTTGCTACCATGTTAGGATTAACCTTGTTTTTATAGTTATTGTAGTGATGTGTGAAAGGTTGATGATGTTACATCCCGTCCTTGTGACCATTTTATTTTATACCTGTACTAACTATTTCATGTGAATTGTGATGATAACGATTTTATGATTTTCAGTTGTTTCGGTCAAATTTGCTAATGAGAATAAATATATATATATATATATATATATATATATATATATATCTCGTTCTGTTA
>MU225683.1:2080620-2099358 GCA_018584345.1 Thuja plicata | reverse complement strand
CAATAGAAATTCTTTGGAATATTTGATGCATATTTTAGTGATTTTGATAACGTGTGGCTATTGCACTGACGTGGATATCTAATCCTTCCATGTCAATGGATGCAGGAGGAGAACCCATCCCACTAGTGAGGGAAGAGTACCATCAGCGTAGGGGCGTGCGAACAAACGGTGGAAGTTAGGAATGCCATCCGAGCTAGAACCTTGATCGTTGCCAGTTACTAAGTTGGGAGTGTGCTATTGTTTTGATGTCTAGTTGGTTACCTTCTACCCTGGCTTTATAGAAGTTGGTATATAATGTCCCCTATCTATTTTACCTCAGTACTTTGCCGATAATTTGGATCTCTACACCAAGTGCAAATAATAATAATTACCTAAGTACTAACTATCAAATATTGGTATCAAAAGATACCTTAATCAAGATATGAATAGTCTGCAATTATTCTTTAACTTCCCTTTATATTTTTTTTGTATCAATAAATAGTTGATAATATACATGTATTGGTATAAGTCTTCCCTTCTATTCTTATCAGTCTTTCTGTAATGACCCGAACCGGCCCTCTCTCGAATTTTCACAAATAAATCTCATGCAGATTTAAAGAAATGGATACATGCAAATAATCCTTTGATCCAACAACTATAACCAGCGAATATATTCTAATAACCAGCAATTATATTCCAATAACTTCTCAGAGAAATGGTATCGTATTATACAACAGCAATACAATAACCATGAATTACAAACTTCCCAATCTGAAATACAAAAATAACAGTAAGATCGGATGATAAAGAACCTATGAATACAATGGCGAACTTTGTTGTGAATCCGCACCGGAGATGAACTGGGTTTCCGTCCAATCCACTGAGAAAGCCTGAAGGTTTCAGTCCTCAGGTTTCAAAATCGAAAGCTGAAGCTCTCTAGATTCTCCAAGAGAAATAAATTCATAAACTAAGCATGCCTCAATGAGACTCCAAGCCTTCTTTTAAGGCTGCAGCTGTGAATCTTCAGTTTCCCCACTTTGTCTCTTCATATTCCACTTAAAGTCACTTTTAAATAAATATAATCGTTGAGTTATAAAGTGACAT
The DNA here is from genome assembly GCA_018584345.1 of Thuja plicata. NCBI lineage: Eukaryota > Viridiplantae > Streptophyta > Pinopsida > Cupressales > Cupressaceae > Thuja > Thuja plicata. The sequence continues at coordinate 2,098,275 of MU225683.1, read as the reverse complement.
AATAAAATAAAGGAATCTTTTGGCATTAAAACGGTGTGCCAAACAAACTCGGATGAAGACGTGTGATAGCTTGTCGGAAAGCTCTCAGCGAGACGCTCCAAGTCCACTACTGAAATGCCAGGAAAACTAAGTTCTGCCGACTTACTATAAATAGTAAGCACCCTGGAAACCTTGTGGAAACTGCTCTAATTGGCCTGAAACTGAAACGCCTAGGCCAAACATCCCTCTGATGACCTGCCAAGCCTCAGTTAGCCCACTGGACCATGATGAAAAGGCTAACTAAAAGGCACGAAATAATGTGCCCCGAAAAGGGGACAAATCATCCCTTCCCAGAGATTGCTTGCCCTCAAGCAATCAGTATCTACATGCTGTGATCATAATACCTGGATCCCAAACCAACCTCAGGGAAGTTGCTCCACCAATCTGTCGTGTGAAACTAAAACAAATATTATGCCCTGATCTGTGAAGCCATTCACACAGCAACAAAACAACAACCAGTCTAATGCCAAGATCCCAAATCACTGCAGGATCAGTTGTACCACTCTGCCCTGTGTTGCCATCTGTGAGGAAGTCCTCAACCAAACTGAGAACCTCACTCCAGCTGAGATCACTAGCACCTCTATAGTCAGATGCAGGGTAAAACCAAACCTCACACCAATCGGCTCCCTGAATAAATACCACCTGCGAGTACGTCCCTCTTGGATCCCATAAGCAAAAGGGTCATCCATCTCCCCAACTGGCTGAAATATCCTAGCACCCTATGCCCATACTAAGTGAATCACCATAAATGTCCAACTGCCATAACACTGCCCCTCTGGTTCGTTGCTCGAACTGGAAATTGTACTGAAGAGGCAAGGTACCCAGAATGTCGGACAAGGCTTCCACCTACAAGCAAGGAAGTGTAACAAACCAATCACTCACCCCACACCCCTGCAATAATTGGAAAAGAAAGTTCTCCGTAGGTGGGCTGAATGGAAAACATAATGCATCCCATACAATGTGGCCAACATGCGATGCACCAACCAACTCTACTGGAATTCCTGAATCAGCATAAGGATTCCATAACTGTCTCTCAATACCTGGAGTCATACAATGTACACCATGGTGTGAAAAATTCACCTCAACAAGCATAATCATCATACGAAGCTCGATAACCCCGCACTGAATAAGCTCTACCTGATCATCATCATCATGCCTAAAATATGTGGTGATAGAATTACCATAAGCACTGGATGAATTGGTATGATAATGTAGAGGAGTCGCAGCTGTGTGGAAAGAGGAATGAACCAAGGGATGCTCGTCAATACAAGACATCTCACCAACAATGAGAGGTAGTGCAAGGAAAGGCATATCACCCATCATGCCACAAGACATAACTGCCCATCCTGCATTGCTGGTGTAAAAACCACACTGCTCAGCAACTGAGCTCATCCCGCTACTCCAAACTGGTGACCAAGACTCACCTCTAATAACTGAACCTGGGTCCCAAATTCTGCAATCAACCTCATCCTCGTCATGGGGATAGGAAATACCTTCCTCATCTAACTCAAAGAAAGGATTATCAAATGTCAAATCAGCATCCATCTCAAACAAGAAATTGTCGATCGCCTAAAAGTTATCTAACTCATAAAGAAACTCTGGATGATACAAAGATCTTTTGGGACAGCTATCCAAGTCATAGGTCTGTTGTATGCTATCAAGTTCCTGTATCACCTCCTGAAAGAATTCGGACCTTTCCCTATCGTCGTGTTCCCTGTACTGGCTAGTGGCAACAATCTGATTTCTTGCTTCCTTAAGAGCAAGATGTGTGTGCTCCAATGTTTCCTAAGCAATATTAAGCTCTCTGTTGAGCTTATTAGCATCATCATCCTTTTTCTTTAATTGTTCAGCATAATTTTCTTCAACCTGTAACAGGTAGTCGCGTTCCGACAGTAAGCATAGATATTCTGATTTCCAAACCTCAAAAGCTGTTTTGACCCCCTGTAAATCTGCAGCATAAGATCCAATCCTTATACCACCTTGTCCTGTCTCTTTCTGAGCTTTCCTGTAAAGATCCTCAATAATCTGGTGAGTGTTATCATGGTGAACAAGGGCTGCAGTAATAACATCGTTATTGACTTTCAGTTGACTCTTCAAGGCATGCTTTTCATCATTGTCATTTTGGGATGCATTATCTAGTGGGTCATCCAAATCAGCATTGTACATAAGTGAGGTGCTGCAAAAAAAGTCAAATGACCCTCTTTACATGAATTGCTAAAGACATCCAACAGGTGGTCACAATCTTTATCCAAATCTTTTCCATCTTTTCTGTGATCAAGTATAGGTTCAGAATCAAGGTAGGTTGGTTGCTCTTCTCTAGTAAACCATCCTGTAACCTCTAGATTTGCTGCCTCTTCTTTTGCCTCTCCTTTATGCATTGATTCAATATTTGTTTTGCAATCTCTTGCTTCAATGACAACCTCATAAGGCTTTTCTTCAATAACTGGTTTAGTTTTTTGCTCACTTATGGGCTGATTAGTGATAGCTGGAAACTCTTCATATAAATTTTTGCACCTATCTTGTGCAAGTAGATCTCGAACCAAATCCTGACACTGCTTCTTTTCCATTAAGGTCTTGTGTTGTAACTTGGGATGAAAGTCCATGAAACTAGAGAAGGTAAAACCTCTCTGAACCTGTGGAGGAAGTGTGTTATACTCATCATGCATGCCAAGTATTTTTGTCCTTTTATCAAGTTGTGAAATCTGGGCTAACTGTTGTTGTACTTTAACAAGATCCTTCCATACTTTTTCCAAACTGTGCATCTTTCCTAGCTAGAAACTACTTGTCTCTGCAGGTGAATGTCCAAACTTACACTGCTCAAAATCTTCAGAATAACTTGTAGCTGTCAAGGACAAAACTCCACTCTCTGAGTATGGCTTGTTTAGCACCTTCCAGAAGTTTCACAACCCCCTCAAGCTGCAAGTGTCTTGATCCTCTTGTTACCAGTTCAGTCAATCTCCCGGTTTCAACTGCTTCCCTAAAGCATCAACAAGTTTTTTTTTTATTTTCAGGATCAAGCTTCACTCCTTCATAGAATGCATTTGCAGCTTCATTATAACCTTGTAATAGATGCAATGTTGCCCCTTCACTGTAACCTGCTTTTGACCAATCAGGACAAAGTTCCTTGCAGGCTTTCGCAACAACTAATACATGTCCAGCTTATCCCAATCTAATCCAGCAAAGACTTCTGTTTGACAACTTTGTTGCATCGTTGGGATCCAATTCAATGGCCTGTGTGTATGCATCTACTGCCATAAGATAATCCTTATTCTTGAATGCATACTCCCCTCTAGATTTTGCCTCCAAGGACTTTTGCTTATTCTCTCGTGAAACCTCTGCAGCAGGTTTAATTCTTACAAACAGAGAATTGTAATAATCTGAACTAGTTGTTCATAAGTTTGGTCACCTGAACTCTGGTATGGGAGATTATGTTCTTATTTTGTTTGCTAGTGGAAAGGTAATATTCAATCTGTAATACGGAATACATTCATCTTGCAAATTATTACAACAATGAAGATAACCAACTGCCTGTGATGCGTCTAACTGATGCTACCATTGGTAAGGACTGCATAAAATCTGACTTATAGAATTTGATTTCTCTTTAGTTGCGCAACAATAATATAAACCTCATACGAATTTTTAATGAGAGAAAAAATACATTACGCCAAATGCTAATCCCTCAGTTCTGGATATTATTCATTGAATGATCCAGTCCAATCATATCCATAACTCTCGGCTTATTCCACGCGGTTACATTCCAGTCACAAACACGGTATCCCAACTGTAGCCGTCAACTTGGCATGAAACTTGGTGGCTAACAAGCATGACAACAACTCGAATGGAGGTGACTGCTGGAGTTATCTGCAGTGGTCATACTCACGCCAACTCTACCACTTTATCCACAATATCACGAACGCTGATAAACTTACTGTTTGCGCATGCTAATTTAATGTCACCCGGACGGCATAGTAGCCGCGTGCCAAACACAGTTCGTGTTCCACTACCTCTTACGCGACCTGTGGTGCCGGTTGTTATTACCGGGTGTTTCCCTCTGACAACTGCCTATTACCAGGTGCGTTGTATTAGAGTCACCCCTCCTCACGCCGCGCTATCACACCCCGTCAACACTTGCCAGTTCCTCTAACGCTGCTATGGAGTAGGCTCGGGCCAAGGTGTGGTTTGTTTTCCTCCCAGCTTGGTTTCAACGCAGAGCTACCACTTGACGTTGTTGTAGTGTAGGCTCGGCTGGGGTGTGAACTATTTCACCCAGCTCAGGTTCCACACTGTTTGGAATCCCGAGGAAATACTAACACGGAAAGTTGTCGTCGACTTCACTAAGTCTGAGGAGTTGTGCTACTCACGGCCCCCTCCTACAATCAACTCACACGACTGCTAACATAAGCCGTTGTCATCGAGTATGTTTCTTCTGTCCCGTTCTACTAGCTAATCCACCCACGTCGCTACACCTCTCGGCTGTAAACTCTCTAACCGCGGGGAAAATACTATGACTGACGAGTGTCTTTCCTCGTGTCTTTGACCTGCTCCAAGAAATGCTCCCCAAGTGACTCGTCAATCCCCACTAGCTTAATTTCCAATATAAGCCACGTTATAATTAAAATGCACAGTGAGCAGCCAACGTTTTCAACCTTCTTCCACGTGGCACTTGCATAGCACTGACCTTGACATAAGAGATACAACCCTCTGGCTGACTGCTTGCTTGAAATTATATTAATTTATTGAATCCCTAATTGCGTGAGTAGGCTGTATGACTGCCAGCTTTGGAAATGTATAACTCTGAGATTACTTTAAATGCAAAGTCGCGGTCCAAGCTACTATTACAAATTTTGGAAATTATTTGTCTCCTTGCTTGCTAAGTCTGATACTAAGACTACTTATCCAATAACACTGAATTCCTTTCCTCATAAAAACCCTACTGTAGATTTGTGTCTGGAGAAAACCTCACAGACTGGCAAGATTTATGTCTCTGATACCACTGTAATGACCCGAACCGGCCCTCTCTCGAATTTTCACAAATAAATCTCATGCAGATTTAAAGAAATGAATACATGCAAATAATCCTTTGATCCAACAACTATAACCAGCGAATATATTCTAATAACCAGCAATTATATTCCAATAACTTCTCAGAGAAATGGTATCGTATTATACAACAACAATACAATAACCATGAATTACAAACTTCCCAATCTGAAATACAAAAATAACAGTAAGATCGGATGATAAAGAACCTGTGAATAGAATGATGAACTCTACTGTGAATCCGCACCGGAGATGAATTGGGTTTCCGTCCAATCCACCGAGAAAGCCTGAAGGTTTCCGTCCTCAGGTTTCAAAATCGAAAGCTGAAGCTCTCTGGATTTTCTAAGAGAAATAAATTCATAAACTAAGCATGCTTCAATGAGACTCCAAGCCTTCTTTTAAGGCTGCAGCTGTGACTCTTCAGTTTCCCCACTTTGTCTTTTCATATTCCACTTAAAGTCACTTTTAAATAAATATAACCATCGAGTTATAAAGTGGCATAATAAAATAAAGTAAGGAATCTACTGGCATTAAAACGGTGTGCCAAACGAACTCGGATGAAGACGTGTGATAGTTTGCCGGAAAGCTCTCGACGAGACGCTCCAAGTCCACTACTAAAATGCCAGGAAAACTGAGTTCTGCCGACTTACTATAAATAGTAAGCACCCTGGAAACCTTGTGGAAACTGCTCTGATTGGCCTGAAACTGAAAAACGCCTAGCCAAACATCCCTCTGATCACCTGCCAAGCCTCAGTTAGCCCACCGGACCATGATGAAAAGGCTAACTAAAAGGCACGAAATAATGTGCCCCGAAAAGGGGACATTACACTTTCTCTTCCTTTATGTTCTAAAATTAATCAAGTAATTGATCGTGAATTAGAAATGTGTCTACAGATGCTACTATTTTCAATTGAACTGATATATGTTTCCCTTGGTGCCAATATGCATGCATGAATATATTGACGTAGGTCTCCTTAAATCTGTTATCTGTCTTATTTCCTTATCTTTCGAAGCATGTATTAATGTATTTTCCGAGCTCCCTTTCCATGTTTTGTCATGTCTCTCTTGCCTATATGTATTGTGTATCTCGCTATTCGTTGCCCTTAACCTTCGGTCCTCTCTTGTAATCTCCTATTTTGTGCATCTATTATTAATGCTTTGTGCTTTCCTTTGGTACTGGCTACACATAGTTGTGGTTTGAGATGACCTTCTTTGTTCGACTATGGTTGTTGTCCGAATGGATTGGAATTACTGCTTATCTTTGCAAATATGTTGATTCCCTGGTTTTGGGTTGACGTCTTCATGTATCTATCATCGTTGGTTTGGATGCCTTCTTATATCTTTGTACGTCCATGACTCATGACTCTTCATAATCACCTTTCTTCCTTATATTTAATCACACCATTCTGTAACAATTACTAATCACTATGTACTTAATCCACATTGGTTATACATAATAAACATCTGATGTTTAATCGCATCATTTTATTATCTCATGATCATTGACTAATTCCTATAATAGTAATCGTTGATAACCACTCAAGATTGTGTCTCTTCATAACAATATTCATTAGTTTATGTTTGATAATGTTGCCTAATGTCGCTTAATCTTACTCTACTGATTGAATATGCTTGATTAGTATTTCTTAGATTGATATCTGTCATTTAATAGTTGCTATCCTGAAACTTAATCACATTAACTAATAAATTATCGTTGTTGATAAATGTGTGGGCTAATGACAATTAGAAATCGATCAACCATTACTCCTATCGTCATCATCTCATGACTATGTTCAAATGTGGATGATCGATCACTGTTATTGCTACTCAGTGACTTGGACACAGTCGCATCCTTTGTTTGAAGTTTATATATATCAACTTATATATACCGGATGTAGCATGTCGCTACCTTTGTCAGGGTTTATAAAATTTTATTATATATTTTATATTTTAGAAATTTACTTATATATTTTATATGTCATGTTATTATATTAGATAAATGTTAATATATAATATAATGTTATATATATATGTATTTTATATATATTAATTTAAAATAATGATAATATTTTATTTTGTTATTATTATCTATACATTATACTAAATTAGTTAACATATTATATTTTTATTTACTAACATATTTGGTTTAAATTGTATTATAATTTATTATTATTGTTATTACTATTTACATTGTAATCTTGTTTTATTATTATTATCTATTTAGTTTATTTATTTTTATTTTTTTATAATATTTAATATTTTATTCTTGTAATCATTATTTATTATTACTAGGTTCTATTCAGGATGGGGTCATGACAGTCCGCCCTTCCTAGAATTGCTTGTCCTCAAGCAACGTGAATCTTTGGTGTGAGTGGTGTTGCTATGCAACACTGATATCTAATTTGGATCAAATTGATTCATATCACCTTGATTATTCTACTCTAGGATATTGAAAATATAGAGATAAACAATGAGCATACACAATAGAAAAATGAAGTATAATTTGGATGCATGAAGACACTAAGCGGACACAACGTATACATATTAATGAATGAAGACACAAAGTAAACATGGTGTATACACATTAATGCATGAAGACACAAAGCAGACACAGAGTATACACATGATAGACGCTTTGTTGGATTCCTCCAAAGGTTTAGGGAGAGAAAATTATTTCTTCGCTATGTTTATTGACTATAACCCCTGCAACGAAGTGAACATAAGTTAGCATATATAAATGTGATCATACCTTATTACTCTTAAGCAAATTTCATTTGTAATGATGATAAGTTTGACCAAGGTCATCTCATACTAAACCCAAGAGCAGGGCTTTGCCCCCTTGGCCTCGCTGATAGGTCTTAGACATCCACGCGAGGGGGTTTACTTCGTGAGATGCTTGTCTTGCTTCCTTATCCATGCCTCATCTCCTCTATTTTAGAAAAAATCAGAAAGGACCTTAGTGTCTCTCCTTTAACTAGTACTGCAATAGGGTGCCCTAGCAGTTCTCCCATTATCGCAGAGCAATAGGGTGCCCTCGTAGTGTTTCTCCCTTAACTACTATTGCAATAGAGTGCCCTAGCGATTCTGCCTTGATTGCAGACTCCGTAGAAAAGGTGCTTGCAATAGGGTGCCCTAGCAGTTCTCCCTTAATCACAGAGCAGTAGGGTGCCCTCATAGCGGTTCTCCCTTAACTGCTACTGCAATAGGGTGCCCTAGCGATTCTCCCTTAATTGTAGGATCGATAGCAAAGGTACTGGCAATAGGGTGCCCTAGCAGTTTTCCCTTAATCCCAGAGCAGTAGGGTGCCCTCATAGCTATTCTCCCTTAATTGTTGCTGCAATAGGGTGCCCTAGCGATTCTCCCTTAATTGCAGACTAGGTGGAAAGGTACTTGCAATAGGGTTCCCTAGCAGTTCTCCCTTAATCCCAGAGAAGTAGGGTGCCCTAATAGCTATTCTCCCTTAACTACTGCTGCAATAGGATGCCCTAGCGATTCTCCCTTAGTTGCAACCCTTGTTAATCTTTAATTAATTCACATCTAAAATGTAATAATAATAATCAAAATTACATTGTCGAGTACATAAATAGGTTAATTATTATTTCTACATTACCAATTAAGACAAATTTCCAAATTGTTGTCACAACTAGGAATGAACCTCCTCGAAGTTCCATTGGCTTTCTCCTCCATTCTTCGATTGAATGTTGTTGAGGTTCCCTTGATCATGTTTCATTTTCTTATGTGGTGTTGCTTCTATTTCTGCGTCGAGTGTTGCTTCTATTCTATTAACTTGACTCCTTTTCCTGCACTTATGCCCTGGTTCCCCTGATTTTTTGCATCTGAAACATAACTTCTTCCTTCTTAAGTCTTCTTGTTGTTTTTGAGCTTTCTCATCTTGGCATGTGTCTGCGTTCAAAATTCTCATTGCAGTGGAAGCATTTTCTTTTAGGGAATTCTTGCCTATTCTTTTCATCCTTACCATGGAATTGTTTGGTATGGTTGCTTGAGGGTCTATTGCTTGTTGATGAAACTTCTAGCCTCAACGTTGTTTCAATGGCATCTTCATGAGACATTGGTTTGAGAGCACTTACTAAACCTTTTAGTGAATCTTTTAATCCTTCCACAAATAAGTAAGTCAGTCATCCACCCTTGACACTCGAACCGAGAGTTTTTGGAATTTGGCAATATAACCTTCGACTGAACCTTGCTGCTTGATTTGAGTTAGCTTTTTAAAGTCTTCTTGTGGGTGTCATGTATCAAATCTTTTAATAAGTCTTTGGGCAAATTCTTCAAAGGAGGTGACTTTTTGATGGCCCTGGGTATGGATTCCATGGTACCACAATTCGTGTGTTATGCCTTCTAAGTGGAGGATAGCAAATTGGAGTGCATCCTCATCTATCATCAGGCTAAGGGTGAGGTACGTGTTTAATTTTTGTAGCCAACCATGCGCTGTGAATTTTCGGGACCCATCAAAATTTGGAAGGGTTGCTTTGTTTACTTTATGTTTTAAATCCTTATTTGGGTTTAACCTTGCCCTTTTTGGTGCTTCTTGTTTTTGGCCCTCACAGAATTCCCTAAATGTTATAAGTTCTCTGATTTCCGGTTCCAAACTAGCATAGGCTTTAGCATTCTCCACGGTGCTATTGGTGGGTTGTTCAATTTCTTCTTCCCCTCTCAATATCTCTTCTCTAGGTAGAAAAGGGGGTTTGGGTATTCTAGAGGATGAGGACCCATTATGGTTCTCCGAGTGATTAGAAGTTGTGTGTCGCCCATTAGCGGAATTATTTCTAAGATTATCAATTGTGTTCCCCATATTTTGTAGTGCTTGAAGAAGCGCATGGTTTGTTTGATTTGCTTGTTCCGTGAAAGCTCTCATTTCATTTGCTATTTGCTCACTCATATCGGCTTTATCTTTTCTTTGATAGGTTTGCATTCGTTATTTCCACAGGATGGCAGGATTATGCTCTGATACCACTTGTAATGTCCCCTATCTATTTTACCCCAAAACTTTGCCTATAATTTAGATCTCTACACCAATTCCAAACAATAATTATTACCTAAGTACTTACTATCAAATATTAGTATCAAAGGATACCTTTATCAAGATATGAATAATCTGGAATTATTCTTTAACTTCCCTTCCTTTATATTTGTTTTGTATCAAATATAAATCAAGTAATTGATAGTGAATTAGAAATGGGTCTACAGATGCTGCTCTTTTCAACTGAACTGATATACGTTTCCTTGGTGTCGATATGCATGTATGAATATATTGACGTAGGTCTCCTTAAATCTGTTGTCTGTCTTGTTTCCTTGTCTTCCAAAGCTTGTATTAACGTATTTTCCGAGCTCCCTTTCCATGTTATGTTGTCTCTCTTGCCTATATGTATTATGTATCTCCCTATTTGCTGCCCTTTACCTTCGGTCCTCTCTTGTAATCTCCTATTTTGTGTATCTGTTATCAATGCTTTGTGCTTTGCTTTGGTACTGGCTACACATAGTTGTGGTTGTGATGACCTTCTTTGTTCGACTATGGCTGTTGTCCAAATGGATTGGATTACTGCTTGTCTTTGCAAATATGCTGATTCCCTAGTTTTGGGCTGACATCTTCATGTATCTATCATCGTTGGTTTGGATGCCTTCTTATATCTTTGTACGTCCATGACTCATGACTCTTCATAATCACCTTTCTTCCTTATATTTAATTGCACCTTTCTGTAACAAATACTAATCATTGCGTACATAATCCAGATTGGTTATACATAATAAACATCTGATGTTTAATTGTACCATTTTATTATCTCATGACCATTGACTAATTCCTATAATAGTAATCACTAATAACCACTCAACATTGTGTCTCTTCATAAAAATATTCATTAGTTTATGTTCGATAATGTTGCCTAATGTGGCTTAGTCTTACTCTCTATTGATTGAATATGCTTGATTAGTATTTCTCTGATTGATATCGGCCATTCAATAGTTGCTATCCTGAAACTTAATCATAATAATTAATAGTTTATCATTGTTGATAAATGAGTCGGCTAATGACAATTAGATATTGATCAACCATTATCTCCTATCGTCATCAGCTCGTGATTATGTTCAAATGTGGATACCCGATCACTGTTATTGCTACTCGGTGACTTGTACACGGCCGCATCCTTTGTCTAAAGTTTATATATATCAACTTATATATATCGAATGTAGCATGTCACTACCTTTGTTAGGATTTATAAAAGTTTATTATATATTTTATATTTTAGTAATTTTCTTATACATTTTATATATTATTTTATATATGGCTTGTTATTATATTAGATATATATATATATATATATATATATATATAAAATTAATGATAATATTTTATTGTGTTATTATTATCTATTACATTATACTATATTAGTTAACATATTATATTCTTATTTAATAACATAATTGGCTTAATTTGTATTATAATTTATTATTATTGTTATTACTATTTACATAATAATCTTGTTATATTACTATTATCTATTTAGTTAATTTATTTATTTATTATTATAATATTTAATGTTTTAATCTTATAATCATTATTTATTATTACTAGGTTCTATTCTGGATGGGCTCATGACATGGTCTAGCAAGTGTTCTAGTTGTAGGGACTACTCATCGATCTTAATAAACAACCTTGGTAATCATTAATTATTTGATCCTATGTTTGTGTATGTTTTCATCTAGTATTTCTTCTGGGATGCCTCGCTTTTGCTTTGCTTAGTTCAATGGTAAAAAAGCATTTATATATATATATATATAAACAATTGTATGTATATATATATATATATATATATATATATATTATGCATTCTTGATGCATTCTTTTTAGTAGTACATATATATGTATATTACATATATATATATATATATGAAATTATTTTCAAACATTTATCATATCCGATGTGTGGCATATTCTTATGTTTTCATCTTTGTGAATTACGTGAGTTGCTCTTGCTGGGGTCGAGGTGGCAAGAGTAACTCCCTCTTGCCACCACAGCAAGGAGTTACTCCTTGCCGCACACTGTGATGACCCCCTTTTTTAGCAAGTAGTGGCAGTGGCTTGGTCAGCTCATCATCGTGACCCTCGTGAGCTGATGCCCAGTTTTGAGGGTCCCAGTTGGCAAATTTGCTATTTTTAATAAGTCTGGACTTACTATTTTTAGTAAGTCAGTTTGGTCAGTTTCCCTTTCTGGCAAGGCAATATCGGCAGGGGTCAGTTTTCCAGACAATGTTTAGTTTGTACAATTCCTTGGTTGGGGGCTTACTATTTATAGTAAGTCTATTTTTGGCAATGCAGTCGATGGCTCCGTCAGTTTGGCAGGATCAGCCGTGGATGCAAATTTTATCACTGGAGTGCATATTGGTTTACTAACTAATTTTAATTAATAATGATATGTTATTAATTAATAATAAAGTCATTATTATAATAATACTTTATTATTATAATAATTTGGAAGTTGCTATTCCGGAGACTGGTTAACTGATATATTCTTTGGAAACTATGGCGTCCGAAGAGTTATAAATACGGATCCATTCTTAGTGCTCATCATCAAATATTGATTATTGAAATTGTTCTTGGGAATTGTTCCTAATTATCTGAGCCCTAGCTGAAGGGTCAAATTAGTTTCTCGAAGACTGATTCTTCTTGAGCTAATCACCAATCGATTGTTGTTGTATAATCGATTGCTTCTTCTTCGTGCTAATGTATACGAGGAAGCTCTGAATTCTGGAAATAAAGATTGTTGAACTGAGGCCTGCCTAAGGGGTCAAATTCGAGAGTTGTGGAAGACAAGAGTGGCATGAATTATTGTCAGCTGTGAAAGAAGCCAAGTCTGTACGCCTTGGATGCTACCTGGAAGGCGGTTTGATTGCACTTGATCCCACGCGTCAAGTGAAGCAGCATAGAGTGATTACACACGTTTTTGGAGAATCGCGGCAAGGAGAGAAGCAGCGCTGTGACTAGGGAAAACGGCCCAAGCCGCAGCATCATCCACGCGAGGCACCAACAGCACCCCGTGCTATCACCACAGGCCCGCGAATAGTCAGCAGCACCCACCGAGCTGCCATTCCCAGTCACGCGGGAGGCATAGTCCAAGGGTGACGGCTCATTGCTGCAGCCACATGAGCACTGCAAGCTCACGTCCTCATTATCTCTGGCCGGCAGCAGTAGCACCGCATTGGTGTGAGGAAGGACCAGTCTCAGTCCAATAGGCGTGGGGTTTTTACAAAATAAAAATCAGGTTCCTTTCCATTATGCATTGAATGTAGACTCATAATAAACTCAATCTAAATGAATGGTTATCACTTATAAATTACTATTCGATTGTATACCGCAATAAAGGCAAATTGTTTGGAAATTTAAATATAAACAATCCATTTCCTATCACAAATGAATCTGGACAGCAAATCTTCTTAGAAACATTGAGCCCATATTGGCTAGGCTCATTACATTACGCACAATTGTACATTGACTTTGGCAATCGAAGGTGTTCTCCAGAATTCTAAAGAAGTTGTGATTATTAAAACAAAGCAATTATATATATGTATGGGTCCAAATCCATTTACAAATCAATTGAAAGAACACCATATTAGCAAATAAACTTAGAGCCTGCAGTCGAATTTGGGTAAGAGTTGCACAAGGTCCTTACAGTGATTGCCTGCCAACTGTTTGGTAAAATGCCAAATGTATGATTTGCACGGAAATTGATAGAAATTTGATGGTTTAAAGATGAGGCCAAATCAGGCTCATTACACACACCCTATGAAGCCTTTCGTAGGCTAGAGATGGATTTATTTTTGTTTTCTTCTCTTGGAGAGCATAGCATTGGATTCTTGTTTTTGTTTTGGGGAACAGACAACAAGGAGCTCGGCGTTGAGCATCACACTAGTGCAATGGTCTGTTGTGTGGAGTTTTTGTCATCTTGGACTATATGGTGTCGTGGAGTATTGCACTGTGAGATTGTTGCCGCAGTCTGTTGTCTCTTTATTGATCGTGAGTCTTGGCAGGCACGTCCTACTCTCTGAGGATAATTTTTAAACTAAATTTCTCTTGCTTGCATGTATTGCAGTGCAATTACATTGAGTTTCTCTTGCATTAAGTTTTGTGTAAAAGATCCACATACTGTTAAGCACACGAGTCATGATTTTTATTAGTTGTAGTTAATGATGTATCTTTCAAATCTGATTGAGAATCATCTAAATGTTATGCATTTTGAATTATTATGAACTTTTGCATTCGTGTGCTTCATATCTATAAATTTAGGAAGATAACATCTTTGTTTGCACACTATTAAAAGTTTCCTTTGGGGTCAAATCTTACACCCCTAATATATGTGATCATATACCATATAGTAGCATGCACAGTCTGCATGCTTACCACTGAAGCTAGTGGAATATTCATACTTCTATCTGCATTTCAAATAATGATGATTTATGTTACATTTGGATACAAATCAATTTAGAACATTGTTTACTCATAGCAATGTATGTGAAAGATCTGTTGAATGGTATGCATGCAATGGATGTAATCTAAAACTTTGTTTGTGAAAGAACCAGTCGGGCTGAAGGGTCATTATTCTGATTTCATCTAAAGATCAAACCAGTAGAGTATTGTTGATTTGAGTGGCACCTCATTAATCATTCATTCTTAATCTTATGTTAGGAACTTATGCCTAAGTCTTTGAAAGGTTTGTACTACTTTGTCTTGAGCCTTAGAGCCCGTTTATGAAACTAAACCCCCTTGAAAACCAAATTGGGAAATTTAATCTGATAGAGGTTAAGAAACAGCCCTAGGATGGGAAGTGTGTACTTGTTGAAACTTGTTAACGCCATCTAGATGTGGAGATCCAATTTTTAGGCGAGGACGTCCATGGAATGAGCCTAGTGGTGACACTGATCGCACAAGAAATGTGCTTGTACTCGTTAAAACCTTGGCCAAGGTGGTACTATGCTACGAGTAGTATTCGTCAGTCACTAGAACCAGTAGTGCAGCGGCTAGCTACAAAGGTCACCTAGTACACGAAGATGTCCTTAGGATGACTAGCTCTACACCAAGTCTCAAATGGCAAGAAAATGGAAATCGTTCTCGTGTGTCCCTAGGAAGGGCTGGGCTACTTCCATTGGAAGTTGTACGGGTGACTGTTGGTCATGATCGAAAGATCCATGGTTGGGTGATAAAAACCCCTAATGAACTCTTTCGCCCATGATGGACATTAGCTAAGGAAGGAACAATTGAAAAGGGACATGTACAGGTTCTTTTCTTTTTGATTAATTCTGCTATATCAATCTCAATATTCTATAATGTTTTACTTTCCTTCGAAAGTTAAAAGAATTAGTTAAATTCAGTTTCATGTGAAAAGCAATTAGATAATTCTTCCGGATAGTTATTTGTATCTTAGTTTTCATGTTCATAGGAAAATGTAAGTTAGTTATTTCAGTTTTCATTGCCATTCACTTTTCTCGCAAGTAAATATTTATTTTCATAATTATAATTATGTTAGATGGGTTTTGGTTGTTACAGATGATCTAGCCGTGACATTACACTGTGCTATCATTTTGAACCCTTCAAAATGGCAGGATGCACTACTCAAATAGCACTACACCCTTGTGTTTTTTTGTTTGTTTTCTGCTTTGAGTTGTTTATAGAAATAAACAGCAGCGCACATATGTATATGTATATGTATATGTGTGGCAAATAAACAACTTAAAAAACTCATCAAAATACAATATTTCAGGCACCCGCAACTAGCTATAGACTGAAAGTTCAATGTATCATTAAACTTTGAAATACCCAAATGATGAAATAGCATTACAATGAAATATTAAACATACCCATTTGTTGTTTGCAATATTTTGTTGTTGATTATCAGAGAAACCCAAAAAACTAGGAATCCAAACCCTAAACACCACACTCCAAAATGCCTCTGAATTTGCTCACAGTTAAAGCCTAGTGCCATGTAGGTCTAGGTGACCCCAACAAGAAACAAATCAGGCACAAAACCCTAGGCGTCCTCTCACACAAAGATAGAAAACAGTCCCAAAAATATGCAAATATCTCCTCAATCTCCCTTTTAAATCTCTGAAATCTACTCTACAAATTTGTTGCTCATGAATTGAAGATTTAACCAACTATGAAGCCCAAATGTGATTCCTGAACAAGAGAATCCTCTAGATTAGATCTTTCATTAACATAGAGGATATTCCTTGCAAGGGTTTTCATCCTCACAAAGTCATGGAATAAACAAGTTCAACCAGCCAAGCCTATCTAAAAAGTATCAAATTCAAGCATTATCCAAATGAGCACAAAAACTATGTTTTAAAAGCTCCCAAAACCTCATGCCCAGCCAAGAGATTACTTTTTAATTTTATTAAAAAATCCTTGTCTCCCCAATCTTGGCACCCACTCCAATAAAGTTTATTTACTGTTTTTCACTTTTCATCTTTAAATTTAAATTGAATGCCCATATAGTTAAATATTAAATAAAGCAAATAATGATAAAGTTAACTATGTAATTTAACTTTATAACTTAATCGTTATTTAGATTAAATACACAAGACCACATTAAAACCCGAAATATCAACATCAAATGCAACCATCGACATTTCCAAAATAGAAACATTGTCAACTAACACAGTATCCAACCTAACACTACTAAAAGTAGCATGGGAAAACTATCCAAAACCACTCCAGAAAAGGGTGTTATGCAACTATCAATAGCCTAAGCTAAATAAAACACCTGCCACCACCAAAATTTAGATAGAACTATCATCATAAGTGTTTGCCCTACAGGGTAAACTAGATTGAACAGAGACATACACAATAAAGTATTTGATAGAGAAAATATAACAACATTGTATTTATTCATTCACCATTAAGTACAAAGGTATTTCAGATATCGTAATCTCCCCCCTTACTGAAGAGAGAAATGCATACATATAATGTCCGAGGGGATGCGAGGCGAACCGTCGCACCCGTGTAACTCCCTTGGACAGACTAACCATCTAACTACCAATTTACCGGACAACATCATCCCCCCCAAAAAGAAAGTCGTCTCCAGACGACAACATACAAAATGGAGATAATGCCCATTACATAACCTATGCCTGCACCAACACGTTTTTCAATCCCTAGCCAATCTGACCTTGATAGCCACCCACGTCGCCTTCTCCGCTTCCAACGCCTTGGTACGCTGAGCCAAGTGTTGCTCTACTGCCTCCAACCAGGTGGTCAGCTCCTCCCGAGCGCTCTGTGCATCCACCAAGGCAGCCTCGCATCCAGCCAAAACCTACTCTGAGCACCTCAAAACGTAGTATCCCTCTCCAAAGGCTTGCTCCTCGCTGCTGTCACTCCTTGCCGTCAATAACTGTCTTCCTTTTAAATACCGTACCCTTCATCTTATTGGCTCTCAGCCGTACGAGATTACAAGATTCTTTCTCTTTTTGTTCTTTTTTTTTTTTTTTTAAATTATTCTGCAGTATGAGTTCTTGTCATGTATACACTTTCCCTACGATATATCCTCCTTTTAATTGAGTATATTCTTT
>MU225683.1:2067073-2080570 GCA_018584345.1 Thuja plicata | reverse complement strand
CCCCCAGGAATGGGTACACATTACCAAGTTCTCCTTCGACTCCGCCTCCTTTTGAACTCACGAGGCCTTAGATCAAGACCAAAAGCATCACCTTCGAATCCAATCTCTTTCCCAACAATGCCCACGCGACGTTCAAGGCATGCCTACGGTGAATGCTTTGCCATCTCTCACGGAGAATGCCTTTTTTCCTACGGTGAATGCTTCCCTTCTCGCGCGGTGAATCGTTGCATCTCCTACGGTGAGGTTGGAGCCCGTGTTTTAAAGAGTTCCTATGTGTGAAGTCTTGGCCGCGTCATGAAGGCCCGTGGGGTCAGGAACACCACCGTAGGCGGTTCACCATAGGGACACCACCATAGGACCCCTACAGTCAAGAACACCTACGGTCAAGAACACCACCGTAGGACCCCTACGGTCAAAAACACCCCACAGGTGGTTTCACCGTAGGACCCCCTACGGTTAAAAACACCACCGTAGGACCCCCTACAGTCAAGAACACCACCGTAGGTGGTTTGACCTACAGTCAAAAACACCACCGTAGGTGGTTTGACTATAGGACCCCTACGGTCAAGAACACCACCGTAGGTGGTTTGACTGTAGGACCCCCTACAGTCAAGTTTGACTTATTTTTTTTTTTTTTTTTAATTTATTTTTTTAAATGCCTAATCTAATTATCTTCCGGGTGCCTCTCCGGTCGTCCGTCCGGCCTCTCGGGTTTCTCGGGTCCCCTTCGGGTGATCTGTCCATCCCTTCGGGTGCTTTGTCCATCCTCTCCGGGTGGGGTTTTCGATTTGGAACTGCTAATGGCCTCGTGTATCTCCCGTCCATCCAGAGTCCACAGTTAGATGGCCCCGTCGTAGCCGGCTTCCCGAACTTTGTCCTTGGGTCTGTTTTCGATGGCGATCCAAAGGCTAGGAACCATAAATTCTATAGGGACCACCATCGCTGGCCCGTACATAAGAAGAAGAATAAGGAATTTGAAGGCTGCGGCCATGGGGTTCCAACCGTCGCCGACACAAGCGTCATCACCGAGGTTTTTCCCCTTTGATTTGACCTCCTGGTATTTGATGGGTTCTTCCTTCGTAAATTGGTGTGCGGGGGTGGCTTCCTCCTCCCTAATGTTTAGCATGTTACAAGATGGTGTGAAGAACTCATAATCTTCCATTTGCCAATGAAAGAGGCCATTCATTGAATCTCCATCATCCCCAGAACATTCTTCCAACTCCAACACCCTTTCGTCATAGGGCTCCATTCTTCTTTGCCCTCCGTCTTCTCCCAATTGCTCTGCTTCAGATTCTTAGTCTGAAGATGCTAACTCCGCGCTCACCATTTGCATGCGGAGGTCAATCACGTACTTCCTCCCGGCTTTCTCCATGGTGAGTGTGTTCCGCTTCCAGTTGTGGTTCACCTTCGCCGAGGTGAGCCACCCTCGTCCCAAAATAGCATCGCACCCCTTTTTCTTTAGTGGGATCACCACAAAGTCGAGTATGAAGGGTTGTGTACCAATCATCACACGTTGAGCCATGAGGGTTCCGATGGGTTTGATATTGTGCTGGTCCGCTCCCAACAAGTTGAATATTAGAGGCCACAGTGTGGGTTTCCCCAAATTTTTCCATGTCTCCTCCGGAAGTACATTTAATCTGGACCCGCCATCTACAATGGTGTCTGTGAGAGTGGTGCCAAGGATACCCATCTCGACCACCGTTGGGTGGCGCCCACTATTCACGGCCAACAACATAGGATCTGTGGTAAGACTTGGATGAGTTTCGGGTACCTGGCGAGGTTGTGATGGTGTCGTGTTAAGGATAGCCGTCCTTAATTGAGGTATGGTTTCCAGGAGGGCCTGGAGTTTTACCGACACTTCCGTCTGTAATAACTGTCGTACGATGTTTTCATCCACCTTCGTGCGTGAGGAGCGGTTAGCTTCCTGGGTCTCCGTCTCCGTCTCCGTCTCCGTACGGGGATCCAAATATGTGGCCTTCTTTGCTTGGTCCCTTGTAAGTACAAGCACGATATTATCAATGTCTATGAAGTTCACTCCCTTCAGACAGTGTACATCGTCGTGGTCGTCGGGACCACACCAGCGGCATAGCTTCTGCGGGGTGTCGCCCTTGTCACAATCCCTTGCAAAGTGGCCCCACTGATTGCAAGATCGGCACTCGATCATCGGCCGACCCTTGGAGTCATATTGTATTCGACTCCTTGTGTTGGTGTTGTTATTGCCCCTTCCGCCACCGTGTTGGTTGCCTCCGTACTCACCTGATGTAGATGGTTGCTCCTGGGTAAATAACACCTGTTGATTCCTTACTTTCATGTTGTATGGGCATTCCTTGGTGGAATGGCCCATGATCTAGCAAATGTCACAAAATGCATTTTTGGGGCACGACCCCTTTGTATGGTCGCTCTCCTTGCAATCCATACACCACATATCATCTTCCCCCTTGCTAGTACCCCCTTTCATGGTCTTGAACTCCATCATTCTCTCCATGTCTTTTGGAGTGCCATGACTTTTTTCTTCGACTCGCCATCACTGCTATTGTCATCGTCCGTAGTGTCATCTTCGTCGGAAGAAGACTTGCTTCTTTTTTTCTTGGAGGTCTTTTGTTCGCTCTCCAAGTCCATCGCCCAATTATAGGCATCTTCGTATGAGGTGGGGGGCACTATCTTCATTTTCCTCCGTAGGTTTGATTTCAGGCCCTCCACAAACCATCTTTTCTTCAGGCCATCCGCTGGCTGACTCTCCATTTTTCCAACTAACTCCTTCAGTCGGCGACTATAGGCCCGCACAGTCTCCTTCTTGCCTTGTTTGGTACTATATATCTCGGAAACAATTTCATTGTCATCCCTCAGGAGTCGAAACTCCTTCTGGAATTCTTTCTTGAGTTCGTCCCAAGTGGTCACCTTTGTTTTGTCCACATCGGAGTACCAGTCGATGGCTACCCCTCTAAGTGTGGCGTGGAACTGTTTCACCCATTCTGCCTGGTCAGCGACTCCATTCGCAGACCATATTGTCTCACACGTACGACAATGTCGTACTGGATCTTCCTTTCCATCTCCGTGGAATTTGGCAACTTCTCCTTGTTGGTCGCCATGTTTACTTTTCTAGGCGCCGACTGTGTTTGCAACACCGATTGTGTTACAGGCTGGGATGGTACTATTGGCGTCGGTACCCCAGAGTTGTTTGGTACCATACCACTTGATGTCCCCGAACTACTGGAATTGTCCAAGCCTGGTGGGCTATTGTGATACCCGTGCCCCTCGGTCACTTCGATACTTGCAGCGGCAGCGATATCCTGAGCCTCCCTCCGTGCGGCTTCCTCTTTTTCCTTCCTTCGGGCTTCTCTTGCTTCCATCTGTGGAGTTAAGGTTAAGGACCTGAACAAGCTCCTTGTTTCCTCTACGCAGTCCTCGTCACTTTTCCTAGCCTCCCGGTCAGATACCTGTAGACCCTCGCCTTCACTTACTCCCTTTGGTAGTCCTTCGGCGCATCTTCTATATCTCTCCCTTCGCTCGGCTTGCTATTGTGCGAGTACAACTTTTCTAGCGGCTTGTTCCTCCTCGAGTTCCTTCTTTCAATTTTTATTTAATTGATTGGGCATGAATTCTTTGCTCACTTCTCCACCTGGCAATAATCAACACATCAATTTATTTTTATTTTTATTTTGCCTTCCCGAGTATGTCTAGGCAGCGGCGCCACATGTTTGCCCTCCGGGGTAAACTGGATTCAACAGAGACATACACAGTAAAGTATTTAATAGAGAAAATATAACAACATTGTATGTATTCATTCACTATTAAGTACAAAGGTATTTCAAATATCGTAATCTCCCCCCTTACTGAAGAGAGAAATGCATACATATAATGTCCGAGGGGATGCGAGGCGAACCGTCGCACCAGTGTAACTCCCTCAGACGAACTAACCATCTAACTACCAATTTACCGGACAACAATAAGTCCCTTTACCCTAGCTCATTCACCTAGGGGAACCCAATCAATAAGCTAACAGTCCAACATGTTGAAATGCTTCAAAAGGGGACATTACAATCCACCCTCTCACAAATTGTTTTTACACAAGCAATTCCAACTCTAGATGTTGTAAGATTTACTCATTTTCTCATGTTGCATCCTCTATTGGTAAGTTCTTCCATTTAACCAAGTACTCTTTTATGACCCTTTTTCGCAAACTATGCTTCTTGTAATCTATAATGGTCGTTGGAATCAAGATTAACTTCCCCTCATTATCCAATGGTGGCAAGTCTGATAAGGGAGCTATATTATGCCCAAGTCCCCTTTTGAGCCTAGACACATTACACACTATGCACTCCGTTGCTAGTCGGTAACTCTAGCTCATAAGCTACTTCAATTCTCTTAGACACTATGAAAGGACAAGACAACCAAAGCTTAAGCTTCTTTGACCCACTCTTGAGAGCAGACTATTTATATGGTTGGAGCCTCGAGTAACCCATGTCACCCACCTTGAAACTGCACTCTACACAGTGTTGATCAGCATATAACTTCTGCTAATTTTGTGCTTACTGCAAATTCTCCTTCAATGATTTCATAATATCCTAATTCTTCTACAAATCTCTTTCCTTACTATCCACAAAGAGAAAATTAATAATTCCGGTGCCTCAAACCCATACAATGCCATCAATGGTGAAATTGTGATTGACATATGATAGCTAGAAATATAACAATATTCTCCGAGGTACAGCCATCCCACCCATGCTCTCTGCTGTCCTGAATTGTAATTCGTGAGATACCCTTCCAAAAGATTCACATGCTGTACTTTTCTTCACTCAGACGAATGCTTTGTAGACTGATATAAAAGAAAACAAGAAGCTGGTCTGAATTAACAGAAAAGAAGTGAACACTCTTAGCCATATGCCTAAGAATGATATCAACAGGACAGAGATTGACAAACAAGTGCATCATAAAGAGCAATTGGCTAGAAGCAAACCCAGCCTAGAAGAAACATATAACAGTGCAAGAAGATTTTAAAAGTTGTGGCCGTCCCACCAAACAGAATAACAACCCAACGATGTCAAGTCCATGGTGCAGAATAGGTTAAAGGGATTTGCATGTAAATTGGGTTCATATTAAGCCACCATATCAGTCATATGGGCATAAACAAAGAAAGCAAATTGCAGGAATAAATGTCATACAAATACTGTGAAAGCAGAAAGAAATTGAAGGTTCACAATGAGACTTTTTAGCTTTCAGGAAAAATGAAAATAAAGATTAACTTACAGAAATTTATGCGGGGAGCTGAGTGAAAATGCTTTCCTACGCCATGGCCAGCATAACTTGTGTCAACACTATATCCATACTTCCCTGCAATATCACTTTATAAAACAAAACAAAACAAAATCATTTCATAAAGCTGAATAATAGGTTTGTCAAAATAGAAGCCAAATTCACACAGAATTCTTTAAAAATATCTACAGCTAATGTCAAACAGACAATTTGAATTTTGCATTTCATACTCAAGTAAAATGTTGCTTGAGAAAATTATGCAAGAAGAATTACATTTTGACCACAACAAACATTACAATTATTCATATTTGTCAAAAATCACTTAGAAGGCAATAAGACAGTAATGTACTGTCATGCTGTCATTGATGATATGGTCTCTATCATAGCCACGTTAATTTTCAAAAGTATTATCGATAAACATTACAAAATACTACCATTAAATAAGGAAACAGTTGTTTTCTTTAAAAACAGATGTATATAGTTTGCACCCACACGTGCACACGAGCGCGCGCACACACACACACACACGTAGATATGTATCAATGATCAATACATGCACCATAGTTTGAAAACTCAGACTCGGCAGCCCAAAATAGGACTTCTACTTGGGACTCCGCAAAAACATCAGCTAGGACTTGGCAAAGACAAAACAAAAAAAGGGGGTTTTAAGTCTATTTTTGGCGTTTCCTAAGAACTTGCAAGTCTTTGACTTGGACTCGCCAGGACTCATCTCACAAGTCCGTGGCCAGTCGACTCGGCAAGCCATGAGACTTGCAAGTCATGGTGAATCCATGGCGAGTTCCCAAAGTCTTCAAACAATAATATGCACACACTCTTATCAATATGCTGAAGCAAGTTGTAATGTCCCTTAGACTGATTAGTAGTTGGCAGATGGTTGACCTATCATCCGAGTTCCCATAAGTCAACAATATGGATAGGGGACTCAGTCGGAGATTTAAGGAGCTTTGCAGGGGCTTCGTGAGCTGTTTTGAGTAGTCTAGGACATTTTCCTAGATTTTAGGAGGCAACCCTACTTTTTAGGGATTGACTGGGAGTTGATCGAAATAAATCAGAGGACCTCTAGGATCACTTTGGAGACTTTGGTTGCAGTTCCTACTTTTTAGGGAGGGTCCCTATTTTTTAGGACCTATTAGTTGGCCTACAAGATTCAGGCATCATCCATGATCAGGTAGCTTCAGTCAGATTCCAATTCTAAGTGAGTCCAGTTGAGCAATTTATGAATAAATTGGGAAATATTTAAATATTTCCTAAGTTGGAATTAAATAAATTAATAATAAAGTGAGTTATTATAATCACTTTATATTATAATAAGTTATACTAAGACCTTGGCCCATTTCCCTAGGAATGTTGGTTGTAAGTTGTTTTTAAAAGGGGGGGAGCAATATTAATAATGAATAATTATGCCTTAGAAATTCGAACCAAGGGGAGATGCATATATTTTATTAAAAAGTCATTAAAAAAATAAAATAATAAACCCTAAAGCAATTTAAATTAGATGGAGGGAAGAAGAAAAAGATAAAAATACAAATTGGGGTTCTATCAGGACATTTTCTAACTAGCTATTGCTCGTTTGGGCTCTGGAGAGAGTTTGAGCAGATTACAGGCTTCCAAGTTTAAGTTTTTATCACAGATCAGTGTAATTATGAGAGAGATATCAGATTCTTGAGAAGAATTTTAGGTTCAGATTGGTGGAAGCAATTTTCAGTGTTCAGAGTTCAGATCAGGGGCATTGGCGGTATCTTTTGTGCTTTGCAATCATTACTGTGTACGCGGTACAGCTCCAGGAAAGTGCTGACGCCATTGTGAGAGAAGAAATTTAATAGCAGCAGACTATTTGGGGCAGATTCAAACCAATAATTACAGATCTGGGTGTTTATCCGCAATTTATATCATTTCTTGAGCCTCCAGACTCAGCTGTACTTCTCCAAGCTGCAATTATCTCAGTCCCAGGCTGACATCTAGGTCTGGAAATCAAATTCAGAGCAGATCAGACTTAAAGATTGGATCAGAATACTCCAAAATTATCCAGCATTTCCAGATTAGGTGTGGGGAATTCATCTGCAGTCATTTTCCTTGCTGATTAAGTCTGCAACAGCCGTACAGACCCGGTATGGTTTAGATGTTGTCAAGTTGATTGAAATAAAAATTCAGATTTGTTTCATTTCAGTGTGCAATTTATTTGAAGCTAGTTAACTTCAGTCTTTCCATTATTTCTTGCATTTTGTATTCCAATAAACACAAAATCACAAAAAAACAGAAAAACAAGAAAATACAAAAAAATCAGATATAGCAAAAAACCAAAAAAACATTAGACTTCACTCTTCATACGCTGGTCAAAGACAAAAGATAAACAACATTCAGCTATTTGCCCTAGAATTCCTATTGAGGATCTTTCACAACTAAAAAGAAAGAATCAACTAAATTTATATAAAATATAATGCATGCACTACCGTTCATGTTAAGAACAATCATGATTCCCCATCTGAGGTTATGGAGTTGATTTCACATTTGGTCATTCTTTGTAAGCAGAAAATGTACAATCATTTTCTGTTATTTATGAGATTCTTATGTAGATTTGCCAAGTCAAGTATGCTTTAATCTTAAGACCTATGTAACTTGGACTAGCAACAAAACTATGGCATAGAGAATTGCAACATACCCCAATTAAAGAAAAAGAGTACAGATATCGTCTAAATGATGAGAAATAAATGGAACAAACTCATAGATGCTCACATGAATATTTTTCCAAGCTCTTTAAACTCAACCCCTGGCCCACAAACAGAAATCGCCTTTTCCAAGCACTCCTCTGTCACCTGCAACAGAACACAGATTACTACCTAAATTACTATAAATTATACCGACAATGAATATTTCTTGTAAAACATGATTAAATTATGTTTGTACCTAAATACTATAATCGTCAGTAAAAACTAACACTATCAAGTGT
Organism: Thuja plicata; assembly: GCA_018584345.1. NCBI lineage: Eukaryota > Viridiplantae > Streptophyta > Pinopsida > Cupressales > Cupressaceae > Thuja > Thuja plicata. The sequence goes on along the minus strand of MU225683.1, from coordinate 2,072,349 downwards.
ATAGACTAGTATTCTTATAATCACTGCTGATATTGGTCAGGATTATGACAGTTACTTGTACAAGGTAGTCCACGGCATCAAAACAGGCAACTAGAATGACAACACACTTCTACCTAGCTTATGCCCCTTCACGGATCTTGCTAAAGTTTCTAGGAATAACTTAATTTTCCTCGTAATATTTTTAAACATAATGGTTCATCCTTCATCAGACAACTTAATGTCAGCTTTCTATGCCAGATTATCAGCATTACAATTTGTCTTTATAAAGCAACATGTAAGGTAAAACCTTTCTTCAAATTAGAAGGGAAAGCTCCCTTGTAAAGAAGTATGAAATATCTTAAATAAAATCCCAGAATACTAAACAATGAACAAAATCTACAGCTATTCACAACATTAACATGGTATTTTCCCTGGAGTTTTAAGCATGAAATGCAAAAAAAAATCAATTGCCCTATCTTTTTGTTTCTTGGGTATGAGCACAAAACTGAAACAGTGGACCTACTCAAGACATGATATTTGTCTTTTATGGCCTGATTGAGACAGTTAACCTAACAAACCCTTATGATTTCTAGTTAGGTATACATGAACAAAAACTTATATGCAATTACCATTGGACAGAAAACTTATGACTGGACAACAAATTTGATCTCACAAATTGAATGCTTGAAAATAGATATTCAAATGTACCAATGTTCTAATTGATGATAACCACAATACAAAGCCTGTAACCATCATTAATTTGCATTTGACTGATAAAACGATTCACACATAATGCAAGTGATAGGCATATGAACAATAACACTGGATATATCATAAACATTAACAAATTCTATCACTCAAACAGATTCTGAACAATAACAGTATCAAGCATAACAGAAAATTAATACTGAAAACCTAAATATCAATAGCACTTATAAGTGTTTAAAAAATTTGCATGCTCATGTAATCAACTTATTTTGATATTTTACATGGCCATGCAGTTTATTGGAGATAAATAAAAAATCTAACTAGAGCATTCGCACAAAATAGGCAGTTTGAAAGCCAGGCAATCTATAAATACCAGAAACAATAAATATTAATTGTCTCAATATAAAAAATCTTGAATAATAATAGTGGTCTGCCAATGACACCAATAGCCCGAAACAGCTAATCTAAAATATCAATTGGCTCCTTTGGCAGTTCCACTTCTGCAATTGATTAATTTCGCTTTTAAAATCTCTGAAATGTCAAAATTGTATGATTCACATCTGGTTCTTTGGGTAAGACGATATTTCCTTTTCAAATCTCTGAAATATCAAAATTGCATGATTTGCATCTGATTATTTTTGCAAGATATAACTTCTTCAGGTAACCTGAAGACCTCAAGATTCACTGATTTGCAACACCAGGATGAAATGCAACTAGTATTTTTGTGTAAAGCTGACTAGCTCAAAGTCTTTTTGGCTGATAGACTTAACCCAGATGAAGGTCAAAGGATTTTCACATGGGTTTTGCTGGGACTCAGCTTGAAATATTTAGAAGTTTATCTAATTCTTTGCCCATTTTTATGAATTTTGCTGCATTTTGCCTTGTTTTATCCCCTACTCGCCCCCTCATATGTTGAAGCATTCAAAATCTTAATTTATGTAAGTGTAGGCATCATGGTTCCATTCTCTAAATTGTTTCCCCTAGGCTGTTTGTAATTTTCTGAGTACTATATTTTTTCTTAACTATTTGGTATTGCATTAGTGCCTTTTCTGGTTCATAATTGCAAATGGATTTCTGTAGTAAGTTGTTGGATAATTAAAAACATTCTATGTTTGATACCTTTCATTTGATGCATTTTACACTTGCATCAGTCCTCCATGCTTCGCTTCGCTATTTTTGCCTCTAGTGAACTGTCCCTCTGTTACTCATTGAATGGGCACCAGTCCTAGAAACTAATGATTCAGTCACACATCTTTACACAAAGTATAATTTGTAATCAGTTACCTACAAGTAATTTTAGTCCATTTACAATTCATGATTCAGCATTGTAAACAGGGATACACCACATATAGAACTTGTCAATTTGTTCATTATAAGTTAATCATGTATACTTGCACTTCTTGTACTAATGTTAATGTCGGCTATATAAGAGATTATTTGTGCAGTTGGTTAGCATTTAACCAAAGTGACAACCTTAGGGATTAAATTTAGATTAAATACAACTGTAATTATTCTACGTATTATCTTTCAGCACCTTCAATTTGATTCAGGATACCTCTAAGAATACCCTTCAGAGTCTAAGCCGAGCTCAAAGTTTGGAGGGTTATCCACTCTAGTTCGTTGGCCTTTATCCCACCTCAGAATGTTGATTAAGCCCTGGTTTCCCTCATGAATGATAACCCCTAGCCTCAAAGGTAAAATAGTGTTCTAGAATTGTAAACCAGTGGTTTCAAGACCCAACAAGTTTGAAGAATTGGTTCTATTTGGATCACTCTTTGATGTTTCCTTTCTAGAATAGGATTCAATAATAAATAATAAAAACAAATTAATGAAAAAATAAATTATAATATAATTTTTTATTAAATTATATATATTATTAATATAATAATAAAAGAATATTATACATTATATTAAATATATACACATACATACATACATATACATATACCAAACATAAAGTCTGATATACCCCTCAATAAAGTTATAAATAGTCGAGATATAATTAAAATTCAAATAAATTACATCATACCCGATCATAGAAAAATCGGCTCCCATTAAAGTCAAAAAATGAAATGATAATCATCATTAATTATAAAACATTTAAAATCGACTCAGAGAACATTCATACTACTCTCAAACTAAATTGAATACTAATTATATATAAAAAGGTGAAGTAATGAGACAACCCGATTGTGGTGTCTCCTTTCGGGAATTGAATTTAATAAAAAATAATAATTTAAAACTAAGATAAATAAATAAAATATAATTTATGATATGGAAAAAGAAATCAGCTGAATCAATAAGCAAGTGTAAGACAAAGACAAATTAGTGGAAGTCCAATAACATAGGCGAGTTAGTGAGAATAGCGACTTCTAAAATAGAATGCACAGAAATGAATAAATGAAGAGCAATGATTGACTTGAGTATTGAAAAGACATCCATATCACCCAAAACAAGTATTAGATATAAGACAGCGATTAACTTAACATCGTTTGCCCCGTAGGGTAACAGTTTAATGCATACGAGAATATACGGAAAATGTAACAAAACACAGTAATGAGAACATTCATATTACTCTCAAACTAAATTGAATATTAATTATATATAAAATGGTGAAGTAATGAGACAACCCGATTGTGGTGTCTCCTTTCGGGAATTGAATTTAATAAAAAATAATAATTTAAAACTAAGATAAATAAATAAAATATAATTTATGATATGGAAAAAGAAATCGGCTGAATCAATAAGCAAGTGTAAGACAAAGACAAATTAGTGGAAGTCCAATAACATAGGCGAGTTAGTAAGAATAGCGACTTCTAAAATAGAATGCACAGAAATGAATAAATGAAGAGCAATGATTGACTTGAGTATTGAAAAGACATCCATATCACCCAAAACAAGTATTAGATATAAGACAGCGATTAACTTAACATCATTTGCCCCGTAGGGTAACAGTTTAATGCATACGAGAATATATGGAAAATGTAACAAAACACAATAATGCCAAAGGACTCACAGATGTTTCTTCATTAATAGCATCAATGTTTACAATGTATATCACCAATGGCACCAAAGTACTTCGACAACCATTACCACAATGCCAACAATAATAATGCTATCTCCCAGATGCAAGTACATGACACATAGATATCGAGGGGGTGCGGGTGCCAACTGTCGCAACAATTCCCAACTACCTACCCCTCGACCATTCTGACGAATATTAACAACACTAATTTACCCGAAAACATCATCCCCCCGAAAAGAAAGTCGTCTCTGGACAACACACAACAAAATGGGGATAATGACAAGACAAACAACTATACAAACAAATCAAGACTGAGGTGGGGGATGAGAGAGCGTCCCTAGTGGTGGTGTAGAGGATGCCAGCCGAGCTCACAACTCATGAAGTTGCTCCGTCATATGGTGCAGATCTCTCTCCGCAAGCATCTTCCACTCCCGAGCGCCCTTCACCATGAAAGCGGCCTCCAAAATCCCCTTACTCTTTTTATCTACTTCCTCCAAGGCTGTCATAAGTCGACTCTCTAGAGCTGCTACCTATTGTCGGTGCTGCTCCTCCAAAGCAACCACCACAGCAACTGATCGTCTTAGCGTGCTATCTCACCCTTTGTCTGTGCCAACTCATCCTCTACCATTTGTAACCGAATGGCAAGCTCCTCCCGAGCTACTACAGCAGCGACTCGCTCAGCCTTGGCCCCTGCCCCTATGCACTCATCCCTCCGCAGCACATAGTACACCTGTCTAAAGCCTTGCTCCACCTGTCAAAGTAAAGCATGGCTCCGGTTCTCCGCAACGAGCTCCTGGACTCTCCATCCCTCCAACATCTTCGGCGTATCTATGGTAGGCCATCCTTTGCTCTCAAAACACTGCTCAAACTCCTGAGCACACCTCCCTATAGCAAACTGGAGCAAGTGCGTCACTGCCTCATCCACCATCCCGAGGGCATGTGCCTCAACCGAGACTTCAATCCATTGTGCACCAGCCTCCACTCCCTCAAAAACTGCTCTATGACACTTATTCTATCTGAGTGTCAGGTACCAGCTGTCGCAAAGGTTGTGTTTGTGGGACCCTGCTCTCGAACTCCTCACCCCGCATAGTGGCATCCTCCCGAAGAACATTCTCCACACCTTGATCAACCGCGTCCTCCACCCGAGGGATATCCAACTCCGTGGGTTGTGTACTACCTTCATTGAGATCATCAATCTCAACAATCTTTAGCTCTCTATGTTGTGGTGTGGGAGGGGGAGGTCCAATGGGTTGCACCGGTGTAAGCTGAAACTATGTAAGCCATGAGTCTATAGCGACCTCCTTTGGAATCTCAGACCCTACTTCCTCTTCTCTAGGCATCTCTAGGGCGTCCACCAAACCATCCCTGAGAGCCACTATCTTTGTTGTTGGTCGTTCGACAACCTTCATGGTCGACTCAATAAGTGCTGCTATCTCGGGCTCGGGCTCTGCTACTACTTTTGGCTCTGGTTGTGCTTGTGTTAGTAGAGATGTGACCACTGCTGTAACCACACTCGAAGGTGTCATGGTTACTGGGGTCCTCAACTACCCAAAACCTGGCACTG
>MU225683.1:2055156-2066838 GCA_018584345.1 Thuja plicata | reverse complement strand
AAACTCAGTCTCAAACACCACTACCTGCCTCTTGCATTTCTTGCTTGGCTGAACCTCCCCGCCATGTACCAGAATATCTAAATGCAGCCAGTAAAAGATGGGTGGTTGATTGGGGTGTACTCGGCCCTATGGCACCAATGTTGTAAGTGTGGAGATATCTGAGTATGCACAGCCTCGAGGAAGAGTCCTATGGCGTAGTGCGGCATATAAAACATTTTGTGCTGCAACGTCATAAACTCCTCCATTCTGTCTACAAACACAGAAGCCCAATCATACACGACTCCATTCCTGAGCTCGTTCATCAAGGCTATCTAGGCTATGGAAATGTCTAACGCACGGCTTGCTCCTGTTAGGCGAATCTTCAGAAAATCTAGTACGCACTTCCACTCACCCTGCCGAAGAAAGGACTTCTTCACACCCCTCCCTTTACTTGCATGCTTCAAGCTATCTCACTCCGCCGATGTGAGGTCATCGCAACATATCATCTGTAATAGAGTATCCCTGAGCTCTGGTGTTATCTTCTGCACTTTCTCAATCTTCTTCCCATGTGTTCCCAGGATACCAAAGACTTTCGTAAACTCACAAGCGGCAAAAGAGACTATAATCTTGGTCTGTCTGTGTCTGCCCTAGTTCGACCTGGGTTCGGCCTGGACGAACCAGCCTACCTGGGTTCGAACCTTTGGCGAACCCACAAGCAAACTGGACCAGAACCAAGAACCAGTTCAAACCCAACCCTGGTTCGGCCCTAAAATAGGTGAACTAGGTAACTTAGTATTAAATTATCCACATTATCAATATAATAATGAAAGAATATAATATTGTTAATACCGATATTTGGTATAATTTCTTAGAATAGAAGAAGTCTTGAACACACCTGGACGATGCTTCTCCACTTTCCTATGCATACCGATATTTGGTATCATTTCTATAGGAGATGCAAGGTGGAGGAATAGCATGAGATTTTTGATGTGAGCTTGAACAGGGAGATTATCTTTATAGTTTATCCGGTACGTGAATATAATCTGTTGGAAGAGGTTTGATTATTAGCTCGAAATTGGTTAGGGCTGCTCAGACCTACTGTGGTTAAGTGAATCTGCTGTATACTGGTATATGGAGAAGATTGGAATTAAGATTCCAACATACCACTGTTTTCAAAGTCAGAGATGATTACATTGAAGAAATCTACCTACTCATCACAGCCACCAAACAAACATTGAGGCTGCTCATTAAGGTTAGAACTGGAGTATTTTAGTCCTGTATTCTGAATTTTAATAACAGCAGATTGTAATCAGATGATTGCAAACTGTTTGACCAAATGACACATTACTGCCCTGTGAACATGAGATGCAAATGTAATTGATTTAAACTTAAAGTACCATTCAATGAGATGTGTTTAATGAAATGCCTGCCTGATACAAATTAGAATTTGGTTATTGTTTACAACAGTTTTTCATTCCCTGAATGTTACATGAATGCAATTGGAACTTGATAAAATATACCTTGCAAAGAGGATGTTTACCAAACTAAGGCCAAATTTTGAAACTGTTATCTCTGCATACAAGAAACATTTCAATACAAATCAAGTCATCTGTTATTCTGAATAACAAAATTGGGCAATAGTCCATTGGGGACATTACATTGTCCTTGTAGTTTCAAATCCAAGGTCACTGGATAGTTGATCAGAGATCTTCTATCAGGAGATGTCCAATAAACACGAGGCAGCTACAAGTGGCTTAGCAGATATACAATAGTGTCTCCAATATGGAGCAGGGAGGCATAAAACACATTTTCTAAGATGGCAGTTCTCGCGCAGTTCTGGTACTTTGAAATTATCAGAGGTTTCAGACGTTCTCCTTTATATACCCACCACAGAACCTGTGAAAAATGAGCTTGGAGCTGTGGGCAGAATCTTAGATTAAGGCCTGATGTATTATTAAAAGGTAAATGATAAGTAAACCTTTAAGGGTATAAGAAAGACTCTGTAAGTATGATTCTTGATCTTTTTAATGTCATAGCAATCTGAGTGTGAGCTAAGCTTCATTTGCTAAGAACATTTATTAAGGAACTCAATCTAAGATATTTGATTTTCACTTCTGAAAAACGTACAAAATTTGATCATATAAATTGTAGGTACAACTAAAAGTAATTGTGCAATGTGCTTTTCAATCTAACAAACAGAAGTTTGGATGGTTTTAGGAAGATTTAAATGAAGGAAACAATGAGAAAAACTGCTAGTGACAGTAACACAATACTGAAATCAATCTGCCAAAAATAAGAAACTAAGAAAACTAAACTTTCATTGAACTTGCTACCAAGTCAAATCTCTGGAAAAGATGTTACCTCCACCAATTGCCTTGCATTATTATTCACATTGCCGCACAAGAATGTTTTTGATGTATCTGCATGATATCCCTAAATAAAAAATTTAAGAAAAAATCAACTAAACATTTACAAGAAACGTAACTGTTTTCAGTGAACTAAATCTAGAGGAATTGTTGTAAGTAAAATGTTTCAGAACCAATTAAATCAATCATCTAAGGCCGTGTAATACACAAACTATAGGAAATAATTTCCAAGTTGTTCCGACAAATAAAGTTAAGACTTCAGATCCCATCAAGAAAAGGATATGAACTTACATTCAAGTAAATGGTAACATCGATATTGATAATATCGCCATCCTACAATGCATTTTAGCACATTAACTCCATTGATAAACTGTGATGACAGAAGCCCAAACAGTATTAACACAAAGGTGCGTCTCATTCAATTCAATAGGAATTTACCTCCAAGGAGCGTGAGTCAGGAATACCATGAAATGCAACCTCGTTTACTGAAGTACAAATACTTTTAGGAAATCCTTTGTAACCTAATGGAGATGGATATGCGCCGGCACCAATAATCATTTTGTGGACAGCCTTGTCAATTTCATCAGTAGTGATTCCTGGCTAGAGAATACCAAAGTAGGTTTCACTAAAATACAGCCAGGAAATAAAATACAATTAAATTTACAGAATAATTAGATAAGTACACTGCAAATCATAACTAAGAGTGTGCAGATCTTTCTAAACTGATATTTCTCAGAGAAACTATGCATCACAAATACAAAAGACATGTTTTAAGATCATTGCACTAAACACATATAAGAAGCAGAATCATGAAATGCTATGAGGTGTGTAGTCAATGTACAATGCCTATTATTATGTTTCAAAATATTGATTATCTAGCATTGTATTAACCGTCCGTATTAATTTTGTTTTCACTCTTGATTAGTCATAAGCGTCAATTAGTTGATGGTTGTGTTCCTCTTGGCAACCGTTGAGTCCTCTAAAAATGTTGTGTATCGTCAAGGGAGGATGGAATAGTCGAATGAATTGGAATTCTTGGCCAACCATCTTTGGTCTTCTTCTCTAAAATAATTTCATGAGAAAATAAATATATAGTTTACTCCTGTAGCTGGTACACATTGCAATCTTTATTCTTATTTCATGTATCTAATTTATCAGATATAGTAGTAAACAAGGTGTATATAAAACATGATAATGTTGAAAAAGAAATAATGTGAATTAAGCAAATGGTTGAGATTTTGAACAGAGAATTATAAATCCAAAGTCTACTAATGAAAATGAAACAACTAACATATAGTTTAATGGGTTATGAGGGCACTGATAGAATTTTGTTTGTAAAATTTAAATTCTCTCCATGTAGGGATAAGAAGTTGGGTAGAGTCCTGCTAGAGACTTATTTTAGTCATTTTTGGGACAACAATCCATAGCTGTTAGGAGACTTCATTATAGGAACATGGACCATGTATCTTTCTATAATGTCCACTTCCTAATTTGCAATAGAATCACAATTGCAACAAATTAGGGTTAGAATTACATCTTCCCAAGTAAATATTTCTTTAAATAATGTGATCTTCGATTTGAATCCTGCAATCATAACATAAGCAACACACACGTACGTATACATACGTATACTACCTACACATATATATAATTATTATTAGAGTTAGATAAGATAACATCATAATCATGTACTATCAATAATATTGGAACAAACATGATAGGTCTGCCCTAAGCCATTTCTACACTAAACCCAGGAGTGGATGTCTGCCAGAGCCCTCTTTGCTTAGTGATTTGTCTCTACCTAGTTTCCCTACCAATGTCTCATCCTCCCAAAGACACATGCCATCTTGCGTAGTTGGGCAGAGGTCATGAGAGGGTTTCCCGGTCCTATGTAAGTGCCCTCTTGTCCCTAGGAGCTATTTTATGGTCAACTCTAGGATTGCCTCCTTACAGAACCCTCTTATACCCTCCTCTTACACCCCAGGCCCTTACTACGAGATGGGTTGCAGACAGTAAGGCCTATCCTATATTCTATCACGAACATTCACTTAAGCATTATCCATTATACATAAGCAACATGTATATATATACCACAATTTCTTGTGAGAAGGAAAAATGCTAAAAATGGCAGATTTGATACAGTATCAGTCTGTCAATCTGAAGATAAATTCATTTGGGGTAAATACAGATCAACCTCTATGATTCAATCTTAGACCTTTGTGCTCTGGTGCTGACTGCTTCGATATTCCTTGGTAATTGTATTTGCTGATGAAATGTCTGCTGAATAGATTTGATTGATTGGATGCTTTTCTTTTTATTGTATGATTTGAGGTATTAGTGCAATAATGAGGAGTTTGCTGATTAGACGAGTAATGATTAAGAGATGATTGATGAGTCATGATGTAATGACTGCTGGTTTGATATATTGGTGAATTGAATGTATGCTGGTTTGATAGAGTGGTTTTCTGATTTGTGGATTCACGAATGATGATTCATAAGTGATTCTTGAATGATTGGGATGATTTGTTTTATACTTCGTTGGGGAAAGGGTCACCACCTTTCATAAAACTAGATTCACCACCATCCTTGCTGCCCTTTGAGAGTAATAAATTTATTTCCCAATTGATGTCCCTTCAGTCTCCTCCTCAAATAAAACCTTCTTCCCTTTATATCTTCCAATGTAACAAAATATCTTCACTGTAAAGGTCAGCTGGTGCAAAAGCAAAATTTGAAAAGCTAGATAGATCTGTTCAAAGGCCGATATGAGACTTAGAATAAATGTAACTCAAGCTGTTAAACACAAAATGCTGATATGATACTTAAAATAAATGTAACTCAAGCTGTTAAACACAAAATGCTGCAGGAATATCCACCAAAAACGTACCAGCAGAGATGTCATCTCTTGGAATGAAAAGTTGTGATAGCTTGATATGCACAAAGTGAATTTAATGGAAAAGCTTTAACAGCCTCCAAGCAAAGTGAAAGTGGTCTGTTTGCTACCAGTATTACTAGATCCTCAGAAGAGAGCCTTGACAAGAATACAAGATTTTATACAGCCAGAATGCTGTGAATGGAAATGACCAAATGCTTGTTTTAAGGAGTGACATGAAATGAAGCTTCAATGAGATCTCTTGCAGTTTTCTATGAAGATGTGACCTATTAATCATGTTTTGAAAAGTCTAAACAAAGTAAAGGTAGATCATATGGTGATGTGAACTTTGAGGGATCGGAATTTCATCTTGCGACTTGTGGTGCTTTTGAGGAAGAAAGTGAGAAAAACGCAACTTCAAAATTACAAGGCTATTAATATGGGAAATAATTCCAACAGAGACATTTTGTTCTTGAGACACAAAACAGTTCGAAGATGCTCTCAATGGAGGAACAGCTTTTCGAGTTGGAGTTATAGTAGATTTCATTGAAGAACAAGTTGTTCACGATGACAAAGAGGCACATTGTTACTGTAACAAGACCAATATCTTGTTCTCTCTATGATGTAATAGGTTTTAACTTGCTACTTTTGTAAGTAGCGACTTTAGTCACTTTTAGTCAAAGTTAAGTAGTTGACTATTTTTGCGCGAAATTTGTAAAGTTAATAACCTTGTTCAAATTACGCAAAAACAAATTAGTTACTAACCTGCAAAAGGTAGTTACAAGGAGGTTATTTCGTAACGCCTGTAAATACAAGGCATTTTGTAATGTAAAGTGGGAGACTTTTTGCAAAGGGGAAACTATGGAGAAATTTCCAAACAGACTTTTGGGTTTACACCATGTACAGAAGGGTTTTTGATCTTGCATATTTTCAAAAAGATAATGAAGAATACATATTTAGTCGTATGTTTTGAATGGATTCATGGGTTGTTATTACTAATTTTTTGTATGTCAAGTTAGTAATCTCTTTATGTAATGGTGAGATCCAATTGTTTTTGTAATCTATGTAACTGATAGGACAAAATGCACACATTTCTTGGTATCTTGATTTGAATGTGATGGTATTGTTTATCTTTTCATATGTCAAGGTTTTCTATCCTTCTTTTGTCATCATTGCATCATGTTCTTAAACCCCCTTTGTAATTGTCATCAGTCTGGAATCTCATATGGTATTCGTATGTCTACTGTTGGGGTTTCTGTTGTTTATTTTCTTTAGTTTTGTCTTCTTTCCTTTTTCTACTACTGACTCTTTATCCTTCAAATGAAATCTAAAAGTAACTGTAACTAAAACAAGAAAGCAATGCAACCACATAAGAAACAATGCACAAGATTTTACATGGAAACTCAGGATGGGAAAACCACGATTAGAAATGCTGCTAGGATCTACTGTCCTAATCCAGCCTCATGATTGAAGAAATTACACTATTTTAGGGCACCAACCCCAAGGAATCGCCAAATCCCTTATAAGAGCGCCAACTCTTCAAAAATTACAGTACACTGATCTTAGCACCAACTTTCAAATTCTTAAAGCACCAACTCTAAGAATATTACAACACTGTTATACCTGATTACAAATTCTGAAACTTCTCCTTACAAAATGAGTGGACAGACATATACTCTTTGAATAGATTTCAGATTTATCAAAACTAACTCCAAAAATTTCTCTGCAAACTGAATACAATTAGGAAGAATAATCTGCAAGTATATCTTGGAAACTTCTCTGCTACCAGTAAATTCTGAAACACATTTGTCTAAGATTTAGGAAACAAAATCAAGGCACTGTTATTGTTAGAACATATTTGAGAGAGAAAAAAAGGCACTCTTACTATTATACCTGATCTTAAGACCTTCCAACAAACCACCTTCCTTTCTTATGACGGTCTTCAACAAGCATGTTCTTCCCAGATCTTATATATTTATCAGACTTCAGACTGCACTTCTTCTAAAAATGATCTATTATCACCACATATAATTGCTTTCAATACTCACAAAGATTTCTCATTGACATTCATATCACTCACACTCGTTCCTTCCATCAAACCTCCTCTTTAAATACTATTCCGTGATTCTTAAGTTGTTTGGAGGAAGTTGTAACTACTTCCAACCACTGTTGAGTTAATTGTCACATCACCCAACTGCATTTTGCCTGTTTGTAACGGTCAGTAACAAAATTAAACCATATCAAACCACCTCCATCTATCGATGATAAATGATATAGACTATCAATCTCTTCCAAAGGTTGACGTGCCATCTGAATATTATATTGTTTGAAGCCAACACAAATGATCAAATAAACAAGAAAAGAATATCGATCAGATCATAATGATACAAAAACTCAGACCCAACTTCTTGAACAATTGAACCCAATCATTGACTGGTTAAGAATTCGATCATGGATTGTTCTATTTGCAGACATCTATTATTTGGAATATCAAGAAATTCATTCAACAAGATGCAGCCATATGAATTGATATATATTCCAAATACCTGATATGTCTGCCATCAATTTCAATTCATCAGAAAATATGTTAATGTCTTTTGTTGTCTTTTTACAACAGTAATGCAGTCTGATCATTTCATTCAAAAATTCAATCTGATTAAATCTTATCATTTCATTCAAATATACACTGATTCATACTGAATAAATCTGATCATTTCATTCAACTGTACAGTGATTCATTTTGTTTAAATTTGATCATTTCATTCTGATTTGACATCAATGACAAAATATTCTAATGATCTCCCCCTTTGGCATTGATGTCAAAATATCATAAGACCGAAACCCAAATCTGAAAAATCACTCCCAAACATCACCACATCAAACCTGATCTGGTCTGCGAGTTAACAACAACCTCAAAACTGATAACAACCTAACTTGTAATTAAAACAACTTGATCTGCAATTTAAAACCCCTGCAAATAAACAACTGCAAACAACTGCATCTGCAATCAAGCTACAATCAAAATCTGCAAAAATATGCAACATCAGAGACTCGACATATAATCATCATTTCTCCCTCTTTGACATCAATGACAAAGAGTCGGGGATAACTATTACTAACAGGACAATTCTCCCCCTAAGCAGATGCATGGAGACAAGCAAAACTAAGTTGGAAATGCCACAACTCCGAGCTTGTGACGTAAAATTTCAAAGCTCTCCTTAGAAAGTGGTTTGGTAAAAATATCAGCTAGTTGCTCCTTATTAGCCACATACAAAAGTTTGACCTCGTGAACTGCAACCCTTTCTCTCAAAATTTGATACTTTATGGAAATATGCTGAGTGCGTGAATGAAGAACTAGATTCTTCAAAATATTGATTACACTAGTATTATCACAAAAAATAGAGAAAGGTTGATCATAAATCACCTTCAAATCGTTAAGTGTTTGTTTCATCCACAAAACTTGAGTACAACACAAAACCGCCACAACATACTCAACCTCTACAGTAGACAATGTTACAATGTTTTCTTTCTTGCTTAACCAAGCAACCAACTTTTCTCCCAAAAAGAATGCACCACTGCAAGTGCTTCGTCTACCATCAATACAACTTGCCCAATCTGCATCTATGTAGGCTATGAGAGTGAAATGTTTAGTCTGTGGATATCATAAACCATAATTGACTATGCCCTTAAGATACCTAAAGATTCTTTATACCACATTTACATGAGAAACTTTAGGAGAAGACTTGAAACAAGAAACCATACACACTACTTGCATAATACCAAATCTGGATGTTGTAAGATACAACCAACTGCCTATCATATAACTGTATTCTGTTTGATTTGTATCAAGTAAATCATCATGCTTACTTAACTTATAACCAGTGATCATTGGAGTGTTGATAGGTTTACAATCCTCCATCTGGAATTTCTTAAGCATTTCTTTTATGAACTTGGTTTGAGATAAATATATACCTGTATCCAACTGAAATACTTGTAACCAAAGCAAAAATGAGAGTTTTGCAATCATTGACATCTCAAATTTTGTTTGCATTTGGTTAGCAAAATCTTTGCAAATATCATCATTGCTACCAAATACAATATCATCTACATAAATGACCACAACAAAAACATGCTCATTTATAGACTTGAAATATAGATCGCTTCTTGCATTACCTATGCTAAACCCTTGTTGAAGAAGATACTGATAAATTCTGGAATACCAAGTCCTCGGAGCTTATTTTAAGCCATGCAGTGCCTTCTTCAACCTGCAAACATACCCTTCTTTTCCTGGACATCAAAACCTTTTGGTTTCTTGTGATGTCCCCGATTTAGCAGTTGTCAGGGGGACAAGATTGTTATCCCATCATACGACCTTTGAGGGCTACTGCTTTGTTTTGAGGGTTTGTCAGAGTGGACTTACTATTTTGGGTAAGTCACCCTGTGCCAGTTCTATTTTGGGATGATGGATTTCAGTGATTCAGTGTCAGTGTGTTGCGGAATGAGATCAGGGTGATGAATTCAGTCTTCCTTATTTAATTAATGATGGAGTTATAAGTTATATTATTGATGTTAATGATATCTTATGTTTTAATGATACTTTATGATTTTTAAAGTTGAATATCATTATGCAATTTATATCCTAAGTCTTAAGGAAGGAAGGCTTTTAAGTTATGAGAGGTGTATACTTGAAGATATGAATTCGAGCCTTGTAGAGGAAGATGGATCTTTCATATATGATTTTCGAAACACTTGAGAGGATTCATTCTATGTTTTTTATAAACTTGTGTTCTCGAGGAATGTGGTAAGGGTTTTAAACTTTCAGCATATCGAATTGTGAATTTGATTTGTAGTTCCAGCACCTTGAATTGGACTGCAGTGTCCAGTGAATCGTGTTAAGATAACAAGTGTTGTGTGAGATTGCATCATTCTTTGTGGTTACGGTAATGCAAGAGGAGGACGGTTGAAATTGGATAACATTGTATCGCGGGTTGGGAGAAGGATTAGAAATCCAGTCTTGGCATCATCCTTTCATAGCACCAGCCGTTGTAGTAGACACCAGCGTTCTCTACTTCAAATGCTTGGGTGAAGCAATGGATATCGAGCTGACTGTGGATGCCGCGGGTAACACTTAATCAGTGCGGCCAGCATTTATTTGGAGAAAATACAAGGTAGCAATTTCCAATCATCTAATTCATAATCGATGGTTATTTCAAAGGATTATAATGCAATACTATTTGATATAGTTTTCTGTAATTGCTTTCAGAGGAGTTCAACCTTTCCTGGCAAAATTGTTATTTCACTTTTAAATATTGGAAAATGTTTTAAAAAAAAAAGGTTATATATTTGTTTTTAAAAGAGAAGTCTAGTTTATATTATTTGTGAAGTGAATTTGGTTTGAGATTGCATAGAAGAGCCAGGCAAGCTCATTTCATTTCTCTATATTTACCTCATTCTCTAAGTTCCCATTTAGAAAAGCTGATTTGACAACCATCTACCACACTTTGAAACTTTTATAAACCAAAAAAGTTAAAAACATTCTAATTGCTTCCAATTGAGCTACAGGTGCAAAGGTTTGTTCAATATCAATACCCTCGACTTGTGCATACTCCTTACATACAAGCCTAGCTTTATTTCTAGCAATTTTTCCATCTTCATTTAGTTTATTCTTAAGAACCCACTTAGGAACAATTACATTTTTATTAGGTCTAGGAACTAATTCCCACATTCTATTTTTCTCTATTTGACTCAACTCCTCTTTCATTGCCTTAATCCAACTTTCATCTTTACTTGCTTCATTATAGGATTTAGTCTCAAATTCAGAAAGTAGAGAAAGATATAATGTAATGAGCCAGCCTGGCTCTAACCCTCAATTTGACTGCAAGAATCTCTAAAATTTGGGAGTTTGATTTCTTTTAAGTTTTTCCAGCAATATATATATATATATATATAGTTTTTGATATTTTCTCCAAACAAATAAATTGCAATATAAAATACATTTCAATTCCAAATTCCTATGGAAATACATATAATGTCTGCAAGCTGAATTTACATTTTGAAATTGAAATTCGCATACATCAAATACTTCATGAAAATGATATCAAACAATTAAGGAAATTGTATTCATTTGAACCTGTGATAGCATTCCCTGTCTTCATTAATTCTGGCCGCAACTTTATATGATGAATGACGGCTGAGATAAAGGAATAAATCGGCTTCAATACCCAACTGTGGTGCCCAAGCAAACTAGCCGTGACCTCTATTAATGACGTGTTGGCTGTCTTCAAACACAAACCCCAAACCGTACCAAATACCTTCTACCTCCTTCAATGGCGGCTTGGTGGATATAAACTAAACCACTCTGTTATAAATCTGAACTTCCTTGTCACAATTCGCAGGCATGAAACCCACTCAAAGTGCATAAAAGATGAAGAATTTACAATTCTCCTTCAGTCTCCAAACCCTATGTCT
>MU225683.1:2014243-2055106 GCA_018584345.1 Thuja plicata | reverse complement strand
GAATTTACAATTCTCCTTCAGTCTCCAAACCCTATGTCTCCAACTCCAGCAACTCATAAGTTTCGAATAATCATCAAAAGATAATAACATTCATCAATTTCAGAATTAATTGCACTCTCAGTGTGCCAACTAATAATCAACAAACTCCTCAGATAATAATCTCCAGAATAAATCCAATTCTCTCCTTAGCCACAGAAATACAGTAGAGATATCTTGCAATTGTTTACCTCAATGCAATTGCAGCAGTGAAGAACTCAGAAACCCTAGCCCAAGGCTCAAGAAGAAAAATTATAAAATATTCAATAGATGATTTACCTTTCACAAAGCATTGCTTTTATAATTAAAAAGTGTCTTCTCTCACACACTTTTCACTTAAAACACTTTTTATACTTAGGCACATATTGAATAATATAATTTATTAACTTATTTGGCTCCAAAAATGACCTTTTCACCAATATCATGAAATTATGACATGCAAGGTCCCTCTTCTTGTGCCCAAGATTTAAAACTTTTCATCCTGGTTCCAACAAGCTATAACACTAAGGTATCCAGCATATAATACCAATAAAAATGGAAACCTTAGCAAATTTAATTAAATAATAATAATAAACCACCCGTCTTGCGAAAACAACTAAAGAAGCATCCAAACCAAAATCTGTCTGTACAGGAGTGATCCTGATGATGAAAGATGATGAATGAACCTGACAGCGTGACTTACTAAAAATAGACGCTCTCCAAGATTCTTGGAGCCCAAACCAGAAGCCAGAAATGAAAACCGAGAGCATCATTCAACTCCTCTAACTCATCTGAGCTCATTGGAACTATCCATTGATTTACTATAAATAGTAAGTTCACACCAATGACCCTCTAAACACCTCGCCAGACCACAAGGATTGCAATAATGACCTAGCACCATCAATTCAATGACTTGCTAAAAATGGGTACATTACAGTCCTCCCTCCCCAAGATTACTTGTCCCCAAGCAATCACCGGAACAAGAAACATCACAATCCACCTAGATCCCACGGAAAATTGTAAGCCATGCCTTTGGCGCAAAGTGCAGGCTCCTATAGCATCCCCTGAAAAACAAACAGGATGACTATAAAAAGATCCATGACAACCACTCACCCACACTCCCGTACTGAATCTATCTCTGCTCGGATCCCAAGAGAAATAAATCTCAGGACCATCAAAACCCAAGATGTATGGGTGACTCGAATCCCATACACACTGAACTCCCCCTGCACACCCAACTGGCTTGTACTAAGTGTGTAGACCATCTGCACAACAGTGATGAATACCCCTAAACAAAGCTGTACCACAACTCGGATATCCACCCACCGTATAATCTCTGCAGTCACCATAACTCTACAAGTTACTTGCTACTGACTTGCAGCCAAAACTCCCATCAACTGCTGATGGTGTGAACCCATCACATAACAAATGATAAAGACTAGAAGTCAACCCACATTTATGTGCCATCAACTCATCAACATGTGGGTCAAAGGAAAAATAATGAGCACTCCTCACTGTGTAACAACGATAAAATGCTCTGATCTCTGTCAGAGGGTCATCATCCCCCAATCACAAACCCAAAAATGGCTCCAATCTCGAACTCTACACAACTGGTTGGACAGAGTCCTAGGTGACCCTCTTAGCAAACCCAACCTCGAAATCTCTGAGGGAGCATCGTAGTCAAGGTACCTACAATCTCTCTCACCAAACGCCAAATCACGCCAGTACCCCGGATGAGAACACCCCTAGAAGCTCGGTAAGATCCCTCACGAAATTCTGAACTCTCAAGAAGGTGATCCAAGAATGACTTTGTGCAGTAAACTTTACAGGTGGTAGCATCCATCTGCTCCCCTTGGATCCATAACTAGTCATCGTGTAACTGTGACGTAGCCAGCTACCTATCATCACCAGCTATGCGATCACTAACAACCAACTCAGGTGATACCATGCCTCCCTGCTGAGCAATCAAAGGAGTAGTGTCATGAACTGAAACACTGAACACTGACGGGTCCACTACACTACCTACAACGTCCTATACTATATCACCTAATGCAATGCTACCAACTGGACTATCCATCCCAACCGGAATATCCACCCCAAAGTCAGGCACACTGCAACCCTCTACTGCAGTGCCTAACTCAACTACACAAGTATCCGATGGAAGTGAACCTGTACCTCCAACACTAGAATCAAGGATGGATGTATCCCCAACACCAGCACATCCAACAACCCCAACTGTGGACATCATCAAATCACCAAACACCACAATATGTAACTGCACTGGATCTGGTGTTGGTGTAGACTGAAGCTGCTCCAATTCCACAGTCACCTCTACTAACTGAACCAGTGACTCCTGGAGAGCCAACTGAGTGCTCTCTAAAACCTCTGAAGTCATCATGAGCTCCCGAGTAAGCTCACTCACCTCGTCCTCTCTATCCAAGAGTGCCTCATATGCTGTACTTCCCCACCCAACTAGGTGATCTCGGTCGTCTACCAACCGAAAAAAGTCCTATCTCAAAATTCCGACAGCCTCCCGTAAGGCATGAATCTTTGTCAGAGACAAGTAACAACTACCATGCTCATCATCCGTAGGAGCACCCCATCCATGAATAGCTAGCAGCTATCGAGCAGCATCAAAATGCTCGAATGCGGTAACAATATCATGCTCGCTAACTCTCAACTGACTAGACACATGATGACTCTGAATAATAGGCCTCCTACGCATCACCCCTGGCACACTGTTCGTACTGTGAATAGAAGTGGTACCCAACATACTCCTTTTAGAAACACTATCCCCCAGTGTGTTGTCATCTGAGCTCTGTGAACTAACAATTGAACTCACATCCTCAAACGGAATACTAGCATCTGACACATCTCCATCAAATTCCTCTGTACCCGAGGAAGCTGCTACAGAATCTACCTCCTCAACACTCTCAGTTGCCTCGTCCTTTGTAACCACTGAATAATCCAGATCCTGGGACCCATCTGCACTCTCTAGCAACTCGGAGTCGTCTCCCAGGGTCTAATACAGACATGACTCACCACTGATGGAGTCACCCTCGGGGGTCACATAGAAAGTATCGGTAGTAAACCAAGATGCTAACAAAGGCTCTACCTCCTCTGGTGACTCGAACTGAACCTCCTCTAAATCCCTACCAACAAATGAATCCGAGTCATGCTGGCATGAGTCTGTGTCTACTGTCTCTGACTCAACACTAGTAGCATCACATGCGGACTCCATGCTCAAATCCTCAACACAGGAGAGTACTGACATCTCCTGCACTAACCCCATCTCGAGACTGCCGCTATCCAGATCTATACTATCTAACTCCATCTCTTCAAGGCAGTCCTCAAAAGTGGTATCCTCCTCTAGCGATCCAAAGTCCACCGTCATATCCTCCAACACTACAGCACTCCCACTATCAGCAACTCCCTCAACATCGACCATAGAACTATCATCATGGCAATCTGAACATAAGTCGATGTTTGTCTCTATAATACAATCCGGTGTGCTACATAAATCAGCTGCAGGTGTCAAATCTTGTTGTATCACCGAATCATCAACTGAGTGTTGAGTCTCCATACAACTGTCGGCCTGTGTATCTGTCATGTGCTCGTCCACTGAGATAGGTAATGACCCTACAATCAAAGTGTGGGGTAACTCAACTGGAGGGGCACTGATGTGCTAGGCCCAAGTCCAGCCGTGAAATCATCCCGCAGATGCCTCCTGACCTCCCTCACCATTTCAACCTGTCTCGTATCCTGCGTCCTGCGAGAAGAAGATCTGCCTAAGAACGAAACCATGTACCTAGTCGCCTTGTCAATGGTAGCCGGATCTGACAATTGTTCACAAATCATGTTTTGAATATCCCGACTACGATCCAACTGTCTAATCAAGCCATCAATTTGCTTTTTGAATTCAGACAAACTGTTCAATGGTCTTCTTTGTGTACTGCTATATGTTTTCTTGTACCTGTCCATACTGAAAAATAGAGTGTTGATCACTCGCACAATTTTTACAATCCCTACAGGATGGCAAGAAAACCGCTCTAATACCACTGTAATGAGCCAAGATGGCAAGAAAACCGCTCTAATACCACTGTAATGAGCTAGCCTGGCTCTAACCCTCAATTTGACTGCAAGAAATTCTAAAATTTTGGAATTTGATTTCTTTTAAGTTTTTCCAGCAATATATATATATAGTTTTTGGTATTTTCTCCAAACAAATAAATTGCAATGTAAAATACATTTCAATTCCAAATTCCTATGGAAATACATATAATGTCTGCAAGCTGAATTTACATTTCGAAATTGAAATTTCCATACATCAAATACTTCATGAAAATGTTATCAAACAATTAAGGAAATTGTATTCATTTGAACATGTGATAGCATTCCCTGTCTTTACTAATTCTGGCCGCAACTTTATATGATGAATGGCGGCTGAGATAAAAGGAATAAATCGGCTTCAATACCCACCTGTAGTGCCCAAGCAAACTGGCCGCAACCTCTAATAATGACGTGTTGGCTGTCTTCAAACACAAACCCCAAACCGTACCAAATACCTTCTACCTCCTTCAATGGCGGCTTGGTGGATATAAACTAAACCACTCTGTTATAAATCTAAACTTCCTTGTCACAATTCGCAGGCATGAAACCCACTCAAAGTGCATAAAAGATGAAGAATTTACAATTCTCCTTCAGTCTCCAAACCCTATGTCTCCAACTCCAGCAACTCATAAGTTTCGAATAATCATCAAAAGATAATAACATTCATCAATTTCAGAATTAATTGCACTCTCAGTGTGCCTATTAATTATCAACAAACTCCTCAAACAATAATCTCCAGAATAAATCCAATTCTCTCCTTAGCCACAGAAATACAGTAGAGATATCTTGCAATTGTTTACCTCAGCACAATTGCAACAGTGAAGAACTCAGAAACCCTAGCCCAAGGCTCAAGAAGAAAAATTATAAAATATTCAATAGATGATTTGTCTTTCACAAAGCATTCCTTTTATAATTAAAAAGTGTCTTCTCTCACACAATTTTCACTTAAAACACTTTTTATACTTAGGCACATATTGAATAATATAATTTATTAACTCATTTGGCTCAAAAAATGACCTTTTCACCAATATCATGAAATTATGACACACAAGGTCCCTGTTTCTTGTGCCCAAGATTTAAAACTTTTCATCCTGGTTCCAACGAGCTATAACACTAAGGTATCCAGCATATAATACCAACAAAAATAGCAACCTTAGCAAATTTAATTAAATAATAATAATAAACCACCCGTCTTGCGAAAAGAATTGAAGAAGGATCCGAACCGAAATCTGTCTGCAATGGAGTGATCCTGATGATGAAAGATGATGAATGAACTTGACGGGTGACTTACTAAAAATAGACGCTCTCTACAAGATTCTTGGAGCCCAAACCGGGAGCCAGAAATTAAAACCGAGAGCATCATTCAACTCCTCTAACTCATCTAAGCTCATCCGAACTATCCATTGACTTACTATAAATAGTAAGTTCACACCAATGACCCTCTAAACACATTGCCAGACCACGAGGATTGCAATAACGACCTGGCACCATCAATTCAATGACCTGCTAAAAATGGGGACATTACATATAACTTTTCATTATGTTGTTAGGAAACTCTTCTTCAAGTCTAAACTTTGTCATCCTTGTGGCCTATGATTTGCTGCTTAGGATGATTCCTTTTCACAAACTTTGAGGGCGACTTGTCATCAACAATATCAAAAGTCAGTTCACCATCATTCTCAAAACCTATCTCAACAACATCATGTTCAAGGGCATGAATTTCAAAATCTTTATCAGCATTTTCAAGTTCCTTTTCAACAACAATGTCTTTAGGGTTATCTTCTTGCACTTCATCAATTTGTATGTTAACGCTTTCAATAACCCTTTTCAATCTATTGTTATAGCACTTATAAGCCTTGCTATGTGTGGAATAACCTTCATCACATCTCAGATCGAAATTGCCCAAATTATCTTCATCCCTTTTAATAAAACACCTGCTACAAAAAACTTTGAAATATTTAACAAAAGTTCTACCAAACGAAAGTTCATAGGGAGTTTTCTTGCAATTAGGCCTCAGTTGTACTCTATTAAGAGAGTACACCGCTGTGTGAACTACCTCCGCCCAAAATTTGTAAAATATTGTGGCTTTGTTTAGCAGAGTTTGTGCCACTTATTTAATCGTTCAATTCTTTCCTTCAACAACGCCATTCTAATGTGGTGTCCTTGCTTCAACAAAGTGTCTTTTGATGCCATATTTCTCACAATATTCATCAAATTTGTTAGATACAAATTCACCACCTTTGTCTGATCTAAGACATTTAATTTGAAAACCACTTTCTTGTTCAACCATTGCTCTGAAGATTTTATATTTTTCAAATGCCATTGATTTTTCCTTTCGAAAGTCACCCATGTCAATCTAGAGAAATCGTCCACAAATAGCATTAAGAATCTTTCATTTTTTAATCCTCTAGTTCTAGTTAGACCACAAAGATCAGTATGAATTAACTCTAAAGGTTGCAAGCCTGAATATTATTGGCTTAACACTAACTCTTGTTTGTTTTCCCTGTCGGCGTTTCTTATAAACAATGATTTTAGGCTTTACAATTTCAAGCATGTGTCTAACTAAATTCAAAGAACTAATTTTGACAAGATTATCAAAATTCACATGGCCTAACCTCCTATGCCATATATAACTTTCATCATAATTACCTAACAAGCACTTTTTGCCCTCAACTTCTCTTAGATCATATACATTACTTTCAGTTCTCTTTCCTTGAGCCACTAATTTTCCTAAATTAGTTTGTAATATGCAGCCTAGTTTGTGTAATGTCCCCATTTTTAGCAAGTCATTGAATTGATAGTGTCAGGTCATTATTGCGATCCTCGTGGTCTGGCGAGGTGTTTAGAGGGTCATTAGTGTGAACTTACTATTTATAGTAAGTCATTGGATAGTTCCGATGAGCTCAAATGAATTAGAGGAGTTGAATGATGCTCTTAGTTTTCATTTCTGGCTTCCGGTTGGGCTCCAAAAATCTTGGAGAGAGCGTCTATTTTTAGTAAGTCGTCCCGTCAGGTTCGTTCATCATCTTTTATCATTAGGATCACTCTAGTGCAGGCAAATTTCGATTTTGATGCTTCTTCAGTTGTTTTCGCAAGACGGGTGGATTATTATTATTTAATTAAATTTGCTAAGGTTGCCAGTATTGTTGGTATTATATGTTGGGCGCCTTAGTGTTATAGCTTGTTGGAACCAGGATAAAAAGTTTTAAATCTTGGGCACAAGAAACAGGGACCTTGCGTGTCATAATTTCATGATATTGATGAAAAGGTCATTTTTGGAGCCAAATGAGTTAATAAATTATATTACTCAATATGTGCCTAAGTATAAAAGTGTTTTAAGTGAAAAGTGTGTGAGAAGACACTTTTTAATTATAAAAGCAATGCTTTGTAAAAGGCAAGGTATTCATGTTATTATCTTTTGGACACTTATGAAAATTGGAATTTTTGCTCTTGCTTGGAGAACGAGGGTTTCTACTTGCAGCCGCCATTGGAGAACGGAAAATCTTCAATGTTGCAGCCATTTGAGTTGGTGAAATATCTAGTGAATTTGGCATTCAAGAGAGCTTCATTCAAGAGTTCTATTTGTGCTTAAAAGTGAAGAATTCCATTTAGGGTTTGAAGGAATCGAAGCTAAGTCTACAGTAGACCTGGAGATTCATTATTGGCAGCCATACTATATCAGATTTTAACTATTTAATAGTTGCTACAGTAGCCGTGAATAGTGATTTTGCTACAGTAATGCTATAGTACCGTGAACAGTAAAATGCCTAAAGGTCTGGGTGCATTGTGTTAAGGCTGCGATCAAATTTGAGTCATGTTTCAGTGAGCTGCATCCCAATTTTGGTGTCACCAAAGACTACGATTGGATTCCAGGTTTCTTCATTTGCATTTGATTAATTCTAGCTTGCATTTTTGCATCAATAAGTTTGTTTGTCAATCACTAAGGGTCTAAAATAAAAATAAAAATTCATTTGCAGTAGTATATACTTCAGACTTCGTATTTTTTGAGCCATGTATGGCAAGTGTTTCACAAAATGCCAATGTCCTATATGATGCAAATTTGATGTGTTTGGCCTATCATATGTTATATATATTTGGTCTACAATTCGTTTATGGTATTTTCAGATTGTATGCAACTTGTTTGACAATATTCCTTGAGTAGAAAAATCATCTTTCTCCATCATTTAGCAAGGGATATTACATTGGTATCAGAGCTATTTTCTTGCCATCCTGTGGGAATTGTAAAATTGTATGAGTGATCAGCACTCTTTTTTCCAGTATGGATAGTACAGGAAAACATATAACAGTGGACAGGTGAAACCGTAAAGCAGTAGATAGAAGAAACTTTCAGACAGTTCGTCTGAATTTAAAAGGCAAACTGATGCCTTGGTTAGACAATTGGATCATTGTCAGGATATTCAGAACAGGCTTAGAGAACAGTTGTCAGATCCAGCTACCCTTGACAAGGCGGCTAGATACATGGCTTCATTCTTGGGCAGATTTTCTTCTCGCAGGACACAGGATACGAGACAGGTTGACACGGTGAGGGAGGTCAGGAGAGACCTGCGGGATGATTTTACAGTTGCACTTGGGCCTAGCACATCAATTCCAGGGATCAGTGCTCCTCCATTTGAGATACCCCACACGTTGATTGTAGGGTCATACCTATCTCAGTGGATGAGCACATGATAGATACACAGGCCAACAGTTGCATGGAGACTCAGCACTCATTTGATGATCCGGTGATACAACAGGAGACGACGACTACAGTAGATGTCAGTACCACCCCAGATTGTATTATCAAGTCAGACAGTGACTCCAGTTCAGATTGCCAAGAGGATAGTTCTATGGTTGATGTTGAGGGAGTTGTTGATAATGGGAGTGTTGTAGTGTTGGAGGATATGACAGTGGACTCTAGATCGCCAGAGGAGGAGGATACCACTTTTGAGGACTGCCTTGAGGAGATGGAGTCAGATCGTATAGATCTGGAGAGCAGCAGTCCCGAGATGGGGTTAGTGCAGGAGATGCCAATATTCTCCTGTGTTAAGGATTTGAGCATGGAGTCCGCGTGTGAGGATACCAGTGTTGAGTTTGAGACAGTAGACACGGACTCATGCCAGCATGACTCGGATTCATTGATTAGTAGGGAGTCAGATGAGGTTCAGTCCGGGACACCTGAGGAGGTAGAGCCTTTGCTAGCATCTTGGTTTGCTTCAGATACTTCCTATGTATGTAACTCCTGAGGATAACCCCACCAGTAGCGAGTCATATCTGTATCAGACCCTGGGAGAGGACTCCGAGTTGCTGGAGAGTGTAGATCGGTCGGAGGATCTGGATTATTCAGAGGTTACAGAGGACGGAACAGCTAAGAATGTTGAGGAGATAGATTCTATAGCAGCTTCCTCATGTACAGAGGAGTTTGACAGAGATGTGTCAGAGGCTAGTACTCTGTTTGAGGACGTGAGTTCAGTTGTCAGTTCACAGAGCTCAGTTGGCAGTACACTGGGGGATAGTGTTTCTGAGAGGAGTACGTTGGGTACCACTTCTATTTGCAGTGTGGACAGTATGCCAGAGGGGTTGCATAGGAGGCTGACTATTCATAGTCATCATGTGACTAGTTAGTTGAGAATCAGCGAGCATGATATTGTTACCGCATTTGAGCATTTTGATGCTGCTCGGCAACTGCTAGCTATTCATGGATGGGGTTCTCCTATGGATGATGAGCATGGTAGTTGTTAGTTGCCCCTTACAGAGATTCATTCCTTACGGGAGGCTGTCAGGATTTTGAGACAAGATTATTTTCAATTGGTAGTTGACCGAGATCACCTAGTTGAGTGGGGGAGTATTGCATATGAGGCACTCTTGGATAGAGAGGATGAGGTGACTGAGCTTACTCGGGAGCTCATGACGACTTCTGAGGTTTTAGAGAGCACTCAGTTGGCTGTCCAAGAATCACAAGTTCAGTTAGCAGAGGTGACTGTGGAATTGGAGCAGCTTCAGTGTACACCAGCACCAGATCCAGTGCAGTTACATACTGTGGTGTTTGTGATTTGATGATGTCCACAGTTGGGGTTTTTGGATGTGATAGAGTTGGGGATGATGTCCACTCTTGATTCTAGTGTTGGAGGTACAGGTTCACTTCCATCAGGTATATGACATTGTTATGAGATTAATATAATGACAATTGATTATATACACACACACACATGTAATATCTCTGAATCATTATTATATTAATTTCTCCTAATACTATTTTAGATATATATCTATATATATTATATCTCACATAATATATATATATATTCAATAGTCTCATAGGATTTATCTGACAGAAGCTACAAAACATCAACATTTATGCTTCTCAACGGGCTTTCAAAGTTCGTTTGCAAGTGTTATCTTTGTTTTAAAAGAAAACATGATAAATATGTAATGATGATTTAAAATCCCATTATAATCAAAAAGGGCATGTTTTAATATGAGAAGTTGACTTGCAAAGGCATGGGAAAATGTAATGTCCCCTCTTGAGTGACACTTTAGTTAATAAAAAAAATTTGCTTAGTCGAGTTTCTCCTAGACTCGGCAACTATTAAAATAATAGGGGATTGGGTTGCTGAATTGACTTAAATGAGGCCCTTTTTTTCAATCATTGATGAGGTCATTTGAAGTTGCCAATATAACTCGTGATAGCTGTCCATGATGAGATTTAATCCTTTTAAGGCAAATCTTATTTTCCAAATCAGATTTCCTCAAATCTAGGCCTTTGGAGGTGTACCTTATTTTCCAAATCAGATCACCTAAAATCTAGGCCTTTGGAGGTGTACGCAGCTTTTTGGGTTTGGATTCTTTTTAAGGAGCGATTAAGGAGTTGGCAAGGGATATGATTGAGTTTTTATTTTTTATTATTGTTCTTTGCAAGAAGTGTGAAAGTCCTTCCAAGACGAAACCCTTGGATTCCCAAACTTGGACGCCAACCCAAGTTGTTCTCATCTATTAGATTGGTGCATAGGGCTACTAAAGAATCACGGCAGCTACAGGTGATGATTTCATTGATGAATTCGCAGACCTGTACATTTAAACGCCACAATCTGTAGGTTGGATTCCTGTGGTAAGGGTTACGACGGATGTTTATTATTCAGAATCTCAGTTCATACTTGCAAAGGTGGCAGATGGTTATTGTTGCTGGAAGTCTCCAAAATAAAATGATACTCAGAATTAAGAGTGGTGATTGAAGCTTTTCCTGCTCCCATTTTTTCATTGTAACCCCCATCCTCAGTCTGCAATAAATTGGTAATTCAAAATTAGCTTCTCAATTTATATGTTTCCAATAACCTAGCATCTGTAAGAAGTTCTTAAATTGATGAAGCTGAAACCTTTAATTTATCATTCAATGTTCATTTTGGCTTTATGTAAATTATGCAAACACTTAATGTAAATTATGCAAACACTTATCTTCAAGTGAGGATTACCAGCAAGCATATTTCAGAAAAGCTCATCTTAATTTAATAAAGTTGTTGTTTCGAACCATGAAATGTCTTGCATTTGGCACAGAAAAGTGCGACGTTGGCTTTATTAAAACATTGTTATGAATGTTTTATATGTCGTCAGCCTCCAAAACCCCACCCACGACTTAGTCTTCAAACATTGTTTATATAAAACACGCTTTTCTTCCTCTTTGGCATCACAACGACTTGCAACATCAATTACGAAGCCCATCCTAAAGGTTTAACAAGTTGTTTTTCAAAAACATATGCATATCCAGCTTGCGACATTAATCCAAAAGCTCGTTGCTGCTATTTCTAGACACATTCAGCACTTGCAACGACATTAAGAAACCATCTAGGGCAAAAACGCAGGTGTTTTTGCAAGAGCAAGATGTTTTTAGTTGCAACATCACATTAAAAGCCCATCTCGTGAAAACACAATTGATTTTGCAAAGGAGAGATCATTGTTTATTTGCAGCCTGAGTCACAAAGCCCGTCTAAGGCATTGAACGCGTTTTTAAAGGGATGAGGCTCATCTTAATATGCAATGATGAAAGAAAAGCCCGTTCCAAGGCAAAGACAAGTAAATTGCAGCTTGTTTTGATCTTTCCAAACCGTGTGCCTTCCTACAGGCGTCGTTTTTCTCTTCTAATGCAAGTTGGCTTGCAGTGGTATATCCAAATCACGTCTTGCACATTTGAATCAGTCTTTGGGTTCCTATCTTCTTGCATTTCGGCCCTCAAGCTTGGTCATTTGTCAAGGAACTATCATAGACTCAAAAATACATTCATATTGTAATGATTTAGTCAAGCTTGGTTGCCTATATAGCTGAAACTTGGGGATCTTATCCCAATTTCAAACTATCACAGATTTGGGAAGATTTCTTCAAAGACTCCAGACTTCATCATTGCATTTTGCTTCTAAAGGAGAAGGGATGTTTGTCTTTGTATGAAAGCATTTTTTTTCGAAACAATACAAGATCTTCCCCCAAATGGCAATGCAAGTTCTTCCCACAAAGAGAAAGCTCCAAGCATGCATATTTTACCTACTTGCAGACAAGATTCAAAACCCCGTTTGTAAGTTTATCTTGCAAAAAGAGCTAAGTTTTTCCTCTATACTTGTAATTGGAATTAAAAACCCCACTTACAAGCGTTTTCCAAACACTTTTAAAGTCAATTTCCAACCAGCAAGTGGACTTTAAAAACCTGTTTGCAGGCAACAAACTCCTTCCAAGTGACTTGTAATGAAAATTAAAACCCCCACTTGCGAGTAAAAGTTTTTCCCACTTGTATATATATGCTTTGCATCTCATCTCTATGCCAAACGCTTGCATTCCATCTACCTGCAGTGCTCCCAAAAAACCTCGTTTTCCAGCTTCTCTCTTACTTAAAAAGCTGATTTCATCCATCTTCCTTGATTTCCAATTGCTCTAAGGCCTTCCATTCATATCCAGTACACATATGCTTTCAGATCTGCAAAGATTGAACCTTAAAAAGTGTCTTATGGATTCATCTGTGTCGCATGGAGATGTTCTTACATTATGGGATTTTCATGTTGCAGCTTTATCTACAGGTGTGCTTTCTATGTCAGAAGAACCAGTCTCTTGTGATGAGCCTAACTTGGCCTCATCAATAAACCATCTAAATTGAGTCAATTTCTATGCAAAACATGTGATTATCATTTTGTCGAACAGTTGGCAGGCAAGACGAAAAACTGGCTCGACCTGGCTTTTAGATAATTTGAACTGTTTGTTCGATATTATAATATTTCTCCTTGGATTTGCAAATGGGTTTGGAAAGCCAATCTATATATAATTCCTTCCTTCAATAATTCTTACTTGATTTAATTGTGCACAAAAGTAAATACTTCTCAAACAATTCCTTTTTCAACAATGATCAGCAAATTCTCTATTTCATATACGGATTTCCAATGCTTTATTTATGACCCCAACACATTTAATTACTTTGACTTCTCACCTCAACAATCAATTCACATTCAAATGCAAAGATTCAGTCATACAATGGATTTCACCTGGCTGGAACAATTATCGAATTCCTTAACCAAAGAAAAAAATACAATTTAAAGTAAAGAACCTGTCATCAAATTGTTGCACCCAGACTCCTCATTCACAGTATGAGGCCCTTGATGCCTTCACTCCCAAGTCAGTTGTGTGAGGCTAGCGAAGGAGGCTGCAGCCTGCTAACACGTGGCCCAGTATAAGTAATAATGCGGCCCCTCTATGACAGGCGGCTTGCTGCTGAAACGTGGCCTAGTTCCAAGGCAATACGGCCGCTGGAAGTGTGTAGTCTGCAGGTCAATGTGCTTCTTGTCTTTAAAACCAATACCGCCACTATCACTTCCTAACGCAAGCAATACATTCTACCCGCAAATCTGATGCACAGCTTGCCAACATACGTTCTTGAATGGTGGAATGACTTCTCAATCAGTGGATTCGATTCCCCAATCCTTGCAACTCCAATCTCGGTTACCAACAAACTTCTCCATTTCGAATTGACCTCTTGATGCAGATCTCAGTTCAAAAACAATCAACTTCAGAATTCAGAACTTCTTGTATACATCAGCACGAAGAAGCAAACATTGATTATACATCAGCAATCAAATGGAGACAACCAATCATACAACAGCAATCGATCGTAGATTAGATGAAGAAGAATTAGTCTTCCATCAACTAATTTGACCCTGGCTAGGGCACAGAAAGTAGGGACAATTCCCAAGAAGAAATTCAATAATCAATAATCAATAGCTCCCTTTACTTCACAAATGAGCCTATATTTATAACTTCTTGGTCTCCAAAGTTTCCCAAAAGCCATCATCAGTTAACTACCCTTTAAAATATTAACTTCCAAAACATTATAATAATAATAAAGTATTATTATTATTATAATATCGTCTTAATATTAATTAATAACATATTGTTATTAATTAATACAAGTAATTATTAAATATAAATCTGATGATGATTCCTGCAACACCTGCCATACTGACTGACCAACATGCTCATCACTGTCCTGCCGTAAATGGCAACTGCCAAATATAGACTTACTATAAATAGTAAGTCCCCAGTCCAAAAACTGAAATAACTGAATGTCATCTGGAGAATTGAGCACTGCCGGTCCTATCCTGTCAGAAATGGAAACTGACCAATTGACTTACTAAAAATAGTAAGTCTGTCAACTGGGACCCTCAAATCTCTGCATCAGCTCACGAGGGTCGTGATGATGAGCTGACCCGGTCGCTGCCACAACCTGCTAAAAATAGGGTCATCACATCTCTCCAAAAGGCAAGAAGAAAATGAAATATCAGTATGATAAATACCAGAATTCTATCTCACCTTCCCAAGTAATGTCTTATGTTGATGAGATCAGAGACACTGAATTGGGGCATCTTGACATGGCTGAATTTCTCAGAAGGGTGGAAACCTCTACGTAGAATGAGATGGCTCCTATTATTCAGAGTCATATTCATCTTGTTTCCATGTTTCTAGTGGCTGCCCTAGAACCAGAGTTTGTAATGGCATGCGCGCAACATTTTGATCATGAATCTATGACCATCAGAGATGAGGATGGAAACACCATTATCAGTCTTGAATCTCTTGATCCTGATACTATTGATAGAATCTTCAAAGTTCCACCTACTCCAGTTTGTATTGATTGACCAAGAAAAAGACCTTGGATAGATGGAATGAGGGGAAGCATGATTGGATAAAGGACGTCAATAAAAATTGGTTGGTGAATAAGAGAGTTTGTTTGTCTAGATGACCCAAGACTGTCCACAGGTCAAAGTTTCATGAGGAGATCAATGATTTGATCACCTTACTCAGCAGGATCATGGGCCTTAAGGAGTCCAATGTCTTCGAGCCTTAGATGTACAAATTCATTTCTTTGATTGTAAGGTCCAAGCAGAAGATCTTCTCAGGTGAGATAATCAGTGATACACTTTGTGAGCAGTTAGTCCAAGTCCCTGTCACTCACGTTTTACATGAATTCATATTTGGTTTACAGTGCAGCTTCCTCAGGATCTTTTTCTGGACTTTCAACCAAGGGAGATAGATCATTGGTGCCAGTCTGGGAGTATTATGAGCAATTGACACTGAGACCAAGCTGGGTATATTACAGGAGAGTGCAGGATGCCTTCTTTGGGTATTACATGTGCCTCTTTGACAAAACACTTCCAAAGAGGTGAGTGTCTGATGAAGCATGGAAGAAGGTGAACGAGTATGGTTGCATGTTTCTTCAGTTTCCAACTTTCACTTACATAAGGGTTGGCTATTTCCGGGGTGAGCATTACACACTTCCTCAGTATCCTACTGACAAGATCATCCTTATCGAGCTTGCAAGAGAGCTCGTGCTTGTTCAAGCATATCACTCTACACTGCACAGGCTTGGAGTTGGTATCTCTTCACAAAACCGACTTCAGATTGGGGGGTACACCTTGACTACTTTTCCTAAGCCTAAATGCATGGAGACTAAACTTCAAGAAATTACTCTCAAGAATTTCATGTCTAGAAGCTACTTTGATAACTGAGGCATGAATAACAAAATGAAAAGAAACTTTATACACATTCATCGCCTTGAGGACATCTGGATTGACATATGCACCGAGGTGGAGGTCAGGAAGATGGACTATTGTAGATTAACCTTGAAACAAATTGTAGAATTCAATCTAGCTCAGATTCCCAATAGCATTGAGGACGATGATGACATCTTGGGCCCTGTGTACCGTAAGCATCAAGTTGAGATTCTTCCTATTTTGTTGCTTTCATGGTCATTGAAAGAAAGCACATCTATCTGGGATAGATTTCAGCCTATCTTAGCCAACACAAATATATGAATAAAGAACAGAGGTCTTAAGTGTATCAAGATCAAGCAGGGGAAGGACTTTGACACTGCTGGTTCGATTGGACTAAAATCGGAAATCAGGGGAAAAGCTAAGGATGGTGCTTCGGCATTAGAGATTAGAAGTATTCCAAAGCTCACAATCAAAGGGGGGAAGGCCACAGTCAAAACACCTAAAACGGTTGTTGCAGCAGAGAAGGAAGTAGAACCTGAGAGAATTCATCTGACAGACAGTGAAGATGAGCTACAGGAGGTTTCTATTCCTGAGATATCTCGTGCAGTAGATGTAAAGGTGATACCTGCAATTCCGGAATCAATATTAGTATTCAATGAAGCTCCCATGTCTCCACTTGACACTGATGTAGATTCTCTCTACGGTGCATGTTCCTCTAGTAGTTCTTCTAGTGAATGCGTCGGTGATGTCTATTTCCTCCGTTGTTCCTACATTCACCTCAGAGGAGCACTATGGTAGTTTGGAGAATGTGTTTGATGCACACTCCTCTTTCCTGAACCTGTCGGATGTATCTATGACTCTCCTTGATACCTTGGTTGCACAATTTGATCATTTTATGGTTGAGGCTTCACGGAGCAATCAAATGTATGTGGCTATTCAGATTGAAACACCATCCATAGTCACAACGGCTATACAATCAGGATCAGTGTCTACTGTTGCTATCACTTCTCAGGGTAATTCTTTCACCCTACCTCTGTGGCTCGACTCGATTACTCAGAAGAGAAAGAAGCAAGAAGCTTCACCGGAGGAATTTGACTTCAAGCAACTTAATAAGGCAAAGCCTCCAAAGAGGAAGAGAGTGAAAATAGTTTCAAAAGTCATGGTTGATCATAATAAAGTTAAGTATGCTGAAATTGCAGAACCTTTGGTAGATAAACTGCAAGACAAACTTTAGGCTTCTGACTACAGGTTCACAAAAGCAGAAATTGGGAAGCAAACGCGAGTTAGTTGCCAATAGGATGCGCAGGATGTAGTACCATTGCTTTCCAAAAAGAATGATCAACTGTAGGCAAAGAAAAATCAGCTCAAGGAGGAAAATGCTCGCTTGCTTGAAATGATTCAGAAAATGACTAATTCTTCACAACAAGTTGATCGCATTGCTTCTTCTCTTCCAGAAGAGTCAATCCGGTATACAGAACAGGTTGGGCGTAAAGCTAAGGTAGTAGACAACTGGGGCGCTAGATGGAATCACATAGTAAGCAGGTAACTAGGGATGCATTCAGGGTGTTAAGGCATGCCAAGGAGACTGTCATCCAGTTGAATAAGGCTCTCACATCATTAAACCAAGACTTGAAAGTTTTGGAGGAAGAATTGAGTGTTTGGAGAAGGATGTCAGATGTTGACTTAATGCATTAAGTGAATACGGAGTCATTTCCTCTCAGGAGGTGTATTTGGAGTACCTAGAGTTGATGGTCAACAAAAGGAAGGTCATTGCGGGATTGGTGACAGATGTGCAGGCAGTTGTGAGCACATGCAAGGAACAAGAGTGCATGATCCGTGATGGTTTTGGAGAGCTAGCATACCAGATAGTAGCTGAGAACAATGAGCTGATTTCAAAGGATATTGTCATATCAGAGCTCGTAAAAGTGATTTTCCTAGAGCTTGGGGTGGATGACTTTGGTCTCAGTTCTATGCGTAAATTGACAAGCTACAAAGTTTCATTAGATCGTCTTCAAGAATGCATTGAAGGGTGCAGCAAGGCAATTTCCAGGAGTGCAAGTACAATCCTCAAGACAACTGTTATTGCATGACACACAGGTGCACCAGACTCCATAATTGTGCATGAGTCCATTAGCAAGTTCGAGGCCTTCGTTAATTTCATCTGAAGACGACCCATAAGTGTCATTAACGCTTACTCATTTTTCTACGCTTTCTAGATAGGTGTAGTTTTATTGACAGATTACATGTAGGTTGAAGGCAAGTTGTAATTAAAGGGGAACTTTCACCTGTACAGTGACTACATGTAATCAGATTGCAGGTGCATTAAGACCTGTAATCTTGAATAATTCAACGTAGGTTTGCGAATAAGTCAAAGATTGTTAAGGGTTTCCCCTTCTTTCTCCATCTTTTTGTCCCACTCCTTGCCTATATAAAGGAGTGGTTTCATTGTAAATATTCATTTTTTGTTTTATGCAAGAAGGCTATGCAGAGATCTTTGTGAAGTGAAAACTTTGTGTTTCATTATACAAAATTTCTAAAGTGAATAAAAGAAGCAAGTGTTCCCAAACTTTGTGTTGTGAGGATTGAGATTGATAGGTGTATTCTTATGTTGCATAAGTTAATCTATCTTTGATTCATCTAGTGGTTTATCTTTCATAATCTCTTGAGCGTTCAATTTGAGTTTCTTGAAGACTATGTTGCAAAAGAACAAATTGATATAATTGATAGTGGCTTCACATACTTAAAACTAAAAGACTTTGTGCTTCAGTGTTAAGTACTTTCATAGAATTTAGTGAGCATTCGGTAAGAGACTTTGTGCCCCATTGTTTATTCAAGTTATTAAAACTTCATTCAGAATAAGTGCAACAGACTTTGAGTTTCTGCAACTGTTCCACTCATATGAAGTAGATTGGTGTCTTTTGTGTTGTTCTTACGCCAACTCACAAGCCATCGATATTATCGTAGCAATAGGTCTTTTTTGTTGAATTTTAGTGTTCTTCATAAGTTGTTTGCAAAATCATTCCTGAAAAAAGAGGAATAGATAAGGAGAACAGCCCTATTTTGTAATTTTCAATTAAGTCTCTATTGGAGCCACCTACAGTAAGAAGGGAGCCTCTCGTATTGCTGAGAGGGGAGAGTAATCTCATGTAACGTTGCCTAAAGTTACAGTTTTGCAAGTCGTGGTCATAGTGACTTACAAAACTTTTTGCCAACAGAGTTACACAATGGGAGCATTTTTAAGTTTGATGTTAATATGCTCACACAATCGAATCCAGAAACAACATATAGAGATCTGATAAAGTTTTAATAAGATATGCACTTATATTTTTTTAGTCTTCAACCTAGTAGATTTGTCTTAAGCAAGGAAAATTGGATTTCATCCTTTTTGAAGTTGCTAATTGTAGGCTCCTTATAGGAGTGATTTCGAGAGGGTGACATTCTTTTGTGATTAATGACTGCGTTTCTCCACAAAATAGATGAAAAAGTCATCACTGAAATTACCTAGCACCTATGTAGGATCCCACCCCAGGTGGACACTTGCTAACACAAATTTTTTCCCTTGTTTGGTTTGTTTTGGTAAATGTTTGTGATATTTTGGCAATGTTTGTAACAACATTTTAATGTAGAAAAAAACAAGAGATGTTGCAATAATAATTTTTTAACTCAAACTGAAATTGCATTGGGAATACACAGCTGAAAATTCCAGATTTTTATACTAGCTTAAATGCTCAATATTTTCACAATATATTGACAACTCGGTTCATAAAATAACCCCTATTATCTAAAACAACAATACCCAGAAAATCAAGGACTTACAATTCAAGAACCCATAGGTAAACATGCCTTGAAACCCTCTAAAGATGGATGTCAGAATAAAGTATAAAGTTTGCAGCAGTCATACAGTAGAAAGAATAATCCTCACACCACTGAAAATGGTGTCTTCAATCAGCTATTTTAAAACCCCTACTAGTTCTAGAGATAAATACTCTAAATTTGCACCAATATGATTCCCACATGCCAAATGAAGATGTCCCACACCGGTAATAAAGATATTCAATAATAACTGTTTTCAACAACTTCCAATCTGCAAATAAACCCTTGTAAAATCTAATATAAATCTCCACTTTTAAACACAAATGTGACTTCTAAATAAAGCCACCAGTATTTGCACAATCGAAGAGAGGCTACGTTCTCCAAGATTGAAAATTACAACGAAACCCTGGGTTTCTTCTTCAGAGCCAAACCTTCTTCAGGAAAGACAAATGTTGAATGATTCAAGAATAATCCAATCCCTTTTCAAAAAGTCTTTATATAATATTTAATTTGTATTTGGCTTCATCTCAATAAATTTCACTTTAATTCCATTTACTTTTCCCTCCATTTGGTGCACAACAAAATAATATAAAGTATAT
The DNA here is from genome assembly GCA_018584345.1 of Thuja plicata. Classification (NCBI taxonomy): domain Eukaryota; kingdom Viridiplantae; phylum Streptophyta; class Pinopsida; order Cupressales; family Cupressaceae; genus Thuja; species Thuja plicata. Next base: position 2,034,558 of record MU225683.1, on the reverse strand, counting down.
TTTAATAATCACTATATCTCCCTTTAAATTGGCACTTTACATTATTCCTTATATGTACTTTATAATTTGACTTTATAATCATTAAATAACCCCTTTTAATAATAAAGTCAAATAACATTTAATGATGTGCACTTTTTTTTTAATTAATTATTAATAAAGTATTACTTTATTAATAATTAAAATGTCATAACTCCAAAAATACTCATTATTTCTCAATTTTGTCAAAACCAAGAGGTCAACCAGTGTTTCCACTACGAATCCAACTGCCTTGTTAAAAATAGTAAGGGTTCATCTCTATCAACCCCTAACCTGGTATAATTAGTAAATCCTTGAATACCTTATCAACAAAGATGCCAAGGGTCATCAGTGCAACTGAGGCCGGCTCAGGTGCCCCTGCCAAATATAGAAATGTCGGATAAATGACTTACTATAAATAGTAAGTGTACCAAACTAACCCAAATGAAGAGAAATCCTAAACACTTCTGACCTCCGGAAGGGAATTGGCCCACTGAACTGCCAACTGGGACTCTATAACCATCAAACTTAGCCTACGGGGGCCAATAATAGGCTAAACCAAACCACCAACCATGTCATCTCAAAAAGGCGACATTACAACCTACTCTGAATTCATTAAACATTAAAAATTAACACCATAGAAGAGCTTTTAGAAATGACAAAAAGATGGAGATGGAGTAGTCATTAATACCCTACATTGTACCTTAAATGCTCCATATCCACTATCAGACCTGCACACAATATGAGCCACTAAAGCTAGTTTTTTATGCCAAAGGTTTGATTTCTAAACACCATGTTTACTTTGGATGGACATCGTTTGTGCCATGAAAGCAGATGGATAGTTGAAAAAGGTATTGGAAATAGAGTTATGAATAAGAAGATGCAACTTAAGGTGAATTTTATGAATGTCATATAAGCCCCATTGAATCTGTTCTGGACATTAGGGAGAGATATACCAAGAAACACAGCATTAGCCATTAGAAAACTTAAAGTAAATGCTTCATGGCTTACAGGACCGCATCTTTGGCGGCAGAGATGCAATATGTTGAGGATTCAGAGGGTTTATATTGACAAATTGATATTTTGGTCAAAAGCACAGTCCCACTTTTGGCAAACTAGAAAATAAATCTAAGTTAATTAAATATAAACTCAGGCATCCATCAAAAAAACACATGAAGCAATATTTTCACAGATGAAATACCATACCAAGTAAAATTTAAGATTAAATAAAGAAATAAATCTAATCTTTACCCTTTACCCAAAAGCAGATTATCTTGTGACATAAAAACTATTTACCTTGACAAATGATCGAGCATATTCTAGAACTGAAGCAGCAAGTCTTCCAGCATTTTTCATGTGGTAAATACCAGTAGCATCATGTACTTCTGGATCTTTTACGGTAGCAGGATTTGAAACAGATCCCACATAGGAAGGCCTAATAATATGGCTGGGCACACTTTGAATTGATGAAACTTTGTATGGTTTTATTTTTTCCTGTTTCCTTATCCCATTTAGCAGTCTGTCCTTGTTCATAAGATTATAACATGTTAGGTAGAAAACAGGCAATAACATTCAATCAGAAGCTTTTTCAATAATGTTTATCAAGTTCCAACTAGGTTCCTTCTTTCCTAGAGCTAAAATTTCCACACAATTTACACCATATGCTTCTAAACATAACCTGGGCATATAAATCTGCTTTTCATACAGAAAAGCTTTATAAATCGATATTTGAACAGTAGTTTTGAACTGCACAATATATAAAACTTATTTATAATTCCAAGGAAATAACAATGAGAATGACCCAGTGCTATGTTGATTCTTTATACCAAAAAGGAAAAATCATTTTACTTCTAAATCTGAGATGAAAAGGGAAATCAGTATTGGAACTAAAGCCTGTACAGATTTTTCATGGATAATGCGCACGAATATGTACAATTACAATTTACACCAACTCAACAAACATTATTTGTGTTTATGAAGATTTATTAGGTAAGCTTATTCAAGGCACAGCATAATACCTGGTAGTGAAATAGCGTACAGTAGCACCCAAACTTGGCCCTGGAAGCACAATTGTCAATACATTTCAGAGTGCATAACCTAATTACATTTTTTAAGCACTTATTCCCAAACAATAATGTTACAATACGAACATGTTTTATTGATTTTGCACCTCCACTGATATTGGTTTGACCTTTGTTCACATGCAAGTTTAGAAAGTTTTAGTATAAAGAATGCATAGCGGTAAAATAAATTAGTTCAACTAAGCAAAAGAATTAAAACAATATCAAGGGATAAGAGCATAACTTTGTGATTATTATCCTATAAGCACTCTGATTATACTCGGGCATATTTCTTGTTTCTTTGACCACATTTTAGTTTTATGCTGCACTAAATAATGCAAGAATTCTAAACTAGCACAGCAATCAAATTAATTTTCAACAAGCAGAGGTATCCCAACAACACTGAACAAAGCTGACATAACTGCAGCATGTGTATCTCATTCTAAGTTGTCAAAGGTGAGTATTTTTGGAACATGAAATCAGAAATACACAAAGCAAAAGTATCTGAAAATAAGTGATGCTGAATTACGTACAGATCATTTGATGTATCAAGAATTCATATTGCATGCTATAGTTCCTAAAATCAGATCAAACTTTGAGATACATAGAATTAGACACATGCAATCTTAAGATTACACCAGAAGTGACATGGAAAAACTCATCAAGCAAGAGATATTACTTGTTAAAAAAGACACCAACTATGATCATTATTGATTCGATCAGCTCTGCCACATAAAACTTGTCTTTGTCTATAACTTTATTTTATTTCAAATATTCCTAGTATTGTCACGCCTAATCTAAGCAACAACAACAATTAATATGAAGAAAAGGATAGATGCCAGAAACATGTGCAAAAGTTCACTAAGATGATCTTCACTAACTCTTTAAGAATTGAAAACAGCATAACGTTTAATTTGTAATTCGTATAGACATTCCATAACTAACTCAGCAACACGAAAAATCATCAATTCGTATGGAAACCTAGTTGATTGTATGACCATTCCTTATGTTGGTCCTCACGAAAACAATCAATTCCTACAAATGATGAGTTGTTTAACTGTTTTAAACCAAAAAGATTAATCTGTGGGAACAGGGTATGACAAAGCATATTACTCTTGGACAACCCAATGAGGGAAGAAATTACAAAAAGGTAAACTTGTTTCCCTTCTCTTGCCAATATCTCCTTCCAATCTAACAAGCTTGCTGACTTCCCAAGGCCATCAATGATCCAAGGATCATCTAAATGGCAGTTCTGGACACAAAAACACATAAAGCAATTTGGCAGTTCGGGGTAAAGGGTCAGTGCCCCTTGTGGGGGTTTGGGGGCAAAGCCCCCAGCGGGGTCAAGGGTTAGCGCCCCTTCCAAGCTCTAGGAGCAAAGCCCCAATGAGGTCAGGGGGCAACGCTCCTCAAGTCCAAGGGCAGCACCCCTAGTGCACTACTTGTTGCAATATAGAGTGGGTTAAGGAGCTGAGCCCCCCCTAGCAAGCTCAAATAAGGCCTCCAAAACCTTACAAAACTTCATTGTGATTGTCATTTTACAATTTTATCATATTTTTTTGTTTTCACTTGGGGTTTCTGCCTGGGGGCTGTGGGAGAAGCTTGAGCATTCCTGGGACGCTTAGGGGACTCCCACAGTTTTGAGGTTGTCTCGACATCCCCAGTGTCTCGTCGGAAGTGGCAAGCGGACACTTCCCCCAAGCCCCAACCACCTGGAAATGTGGGGATACTTTTTGGGGGAGGGATAGGGGGAGATGTGTCCCTATGGTTCACTAGTTCTACAGTACCATTCCATTTCACATAACTAGGTAATTAATTATTATTTTAAAATATTTTGTTTGATTTTTTTGTTTCTTAATTTTGTGAATTTAGGGGTTTGTAAAATTTGAACTCTAAATATTGCAATACCTGTTTTGTTTATTGATTGTTTTACGTTTCTTACTGCCAAAATATGGTAAATGTCATTACTATTTGTGGATGAGAGTTCAAAACCCTTAAAGATGAGGAATAAAAGGGCTTCGTTTTGACTCATAAGGTGACCAATGTGAATGTCGCAATTAACAAGAAGCGTAAGTTATGAAGGGTTGCATCATTATGGTCAATGGTTGAACAGATAAACGAAATAAAACATAGCTAAATTTCTTTGTTTCTTCCTCACGTGATTATACTAAGATACTTCATAAAACTCCTTGATTTAGGGATTAAGATATTTAATTTCTACTTTATAGATTAGCATTAACATTAGCATTTCAAATTTCTTTGTTCCTTTCTCAAGTGGCACAATTTTCTTAAAATTCATTCATGCTTCAAGAAACACAAAAAAAGTTGAATTGCTTTGTGGGCTTTTAAATAGAGTTTTGGCCAAGGTGAGTGGGAAAAACATGCGAAAAGTTACAAAAAATGCCACAAATTATGCTTTTATAAGTAGACTTCTTGTGGATAGGCACTAGAGTGTCGTAAAATTACACCCTGTGTAATTTACCATTATGTGATGCTCCTGCCTTAGCCAAAAAAAAAAATTCCAAATAATTCGCCGCGTCCCTCCATCTCCCATGTCCTTTCCTATCTCAATTCTTGGCCACACAACTTGGTCGACACAGGACGCTTGCACTCCACAGAGACATCCGCGCAACACACATTCATCTTGCAAATCTGCACATGTGCAGTGAGTCGTTGACATTACAACTACCACCCCTACAGTGTAGTGCCTCTTACCACCGTCCACCGACGTTGAAAATTGCTTGAATGGCTTTAAACTCCATCTTTGAACCTTATTTGTCTCTCCCTTGACAATTTAAAATTCTTTTGGCTACATTATTGTTTCTACCATACACTTTGGCTCTTTTCTACAACATTTCTACACCTCTTTGAGCTTGCACTTGCATCTTGAGACAACTACTTCACAGTATCTTGGTCCTCACGATACACCGACGCCGTCACTCTCATCATCTTACCTTCACCGCATTGAGCTCCAGCTTCGTGGCTTTAAAGGAAAGTATCTCATCCCATATTTTATTTCAGCATATCATACTTTTCTTAGCATAGTCATGTTATTTTTCATCATCTATCATTGTCTATTATCTCTCTCGGTTATGTATTTCTCCGGTTGTTGTGGTGGTCAAAATACCAAAGCAGCGACTTGACTGAGGCAATCTCCAAAGAGCCCCAACATTTTTTCCTTTTCCTTGTGTGTAGGTATTGGAGTAGACGGAACAGCTTGTAGGATTCTTCTACTTTCTTGGTTGTGAGTGTATTCCTCTTTTTCAATTCTGTCATTTCCATCGTATAATTCTATATTTCCATTTACTTGTACCACCTTAATTTATTTTCTCTTAAATCAGTTGATGTTTTGATTTGCTGCCTTGTATTGCGCAACTTATCTGTACAAGATGCACACGGAATGCATGGACGTCCTACATTCACGTGTAGTCCTGGACTCGCACGTGTCCAAGGTAGTGAGCTTGCAAAGCCTAACAATTAGCTCTTTTATTTCCAACAGTCAAAACATGTTTATCTGTTAGTGTGATTTAGTTAACTTAGTTCTTGTATCTCGCATAGTATTTCATTTAAGTCTTAAAACACATCTTTCATCAGGTTATCTTGATCACCCTAGCTCACCAGAGTGCTAGTAGAAGTGAGGTGGCGCAAGGGTCGATTCTCTCTTTCGGGATTTCATCAATCTCTAGGGTAGCAAATTCCCTTCTCCACATTTTTGGCAAACTTGACGTGAACTAGGGTCTTCTACATCATCCTTATTTTTTAGTGATAGTCCCTTTCATCAATATGGTGACAAACACTCCCATATCCCCACCTAATTGAAGGGTGTGTAATACAGACACCCCTCGCAATGACCCTCATAGGGAAAAGCCTTCTCCTTTATATATCCCAATGTTAGTCAATAGGACTGCAGTCAAAGACATGATGGTTAACCCCAAATGCTACGTAGATATTATCACGAAAGAGGTACTTTTTGTATAGGGCTACATCGTACGCAATAGGATGAGTGCTCGACTACCATCAGAATTCATAACGAAATATCACTTCACCCTTTGGGGTCGACTACCTTGACGATCCAAGTGGGACCCAATGCTATCCATGAGTCAAACCTTTTCAAGTCAAGCAAGGTATCACCTGGCTTGTCTCCATGGGAATCGTCCCCTCTGTGGTGCATAAGTGCCTTAAGTTATCCCGTGAGGGTACCATACATTCAATCCGAGACACTAGTTATCGGTCCCTAGTATCCCATGGGGGCTTTTTATTGGACCACTTCTGACCTACTCTGGTAAGGCCCCCACGTCCTGTTATGACCTTTTCACACCATCGCCCCATTGGAAATAGGGACCCCCTTTTTTTGCTTGGCAGTAGGAGTAGGTGCCTTTAGTTTGCTTTAGTTTAATGGCAATATTCGGAGTCTACATGTCGGTGAGATGAGTTTGAGCAACTTCTGGCCACCTAAGAGTCAAGTTAGTCAAGAGGATGAGAGCTAAGTCTGGATGGTGTTGTCCTCAATTTTGAATTCACAAAATTGGACAACCCTACGCAATTTTCTCATGAGTTCGTTGGTGTTTTCTTTAAGTTTTGGTGTTCTAAATATTTTGTTACGAAGGCAATCTGTTATGCCTTCAATGGTCCTAAGTTTCACGTCTTTTGAACACCAATTTGGAAGGTTTTCGTCAAGCTTTTCATCATCTATCTTGTTGTGACGGGTTTTTCTTCCCTAACTGCAAATACTTGATTTTTGGTAACCTTTGAATCCTTTTTGATATTTCTTGTTTGTGTGTTTTGTTTTTAGTTTTGTTTTCGCCCTAGATTTGGTGTATTTTGAATTCCGCTCGTTTTGAGCTATCTTAGGCGTAAATCGGAGTTGAATTTCAAGAGATAATGAGGAATTAAGTACACTGCAGGTAGCCTTTTTAAGCTTGACTGCAAGTGTATTTCTTGTTTTAAATCTTACATAAGTGGGTTTTTTGTCAGTCTTTACATGACATCTTGGGTATCATTTACATGCAATCTGGAATTAAAACTCCGTCGTCCATGTTTGCAAGAGAATAGTGAACTTTTATTAAGATTTTAATATGTTAGTGGGCTTTTTAAGTTTTATTACATGTTTTATCTTTAAAAGGTTTAAATGCGTGTAAATGCAAATGAGAAACCCGTTTTGAAAAGAGATGTTTTTAAACTTATATTTATTGGTGGGCTTTTTAAGTTCACTTACAAAATATTAGTTTAAATAAACATGTTTTGACTTTCATATGATGACTAAAATCGCGTTATTGATCACTAATGAGTAAAGATAGCGATTTTAGCATGTATCACATCCTATAAAGCCTGTTTATTGACTAAAATGACTTGAAAATGCTTTCTCAAAGCTCATCATTATATAGGGTGGCAATTTTAGGAGACATTGCATATTTTTGAAAGCTTGTTTTTAACATGCGAATGACTTCTAAAAGCCCGTTGATACCTTGGAAGGGCACTTTATGAAGTTATAACAAATGCAAATGACTATCAAAAGCCCGTCGTCCGTTTTAGAAGCACATTATATGTCATTTTTAAATGTGTATCTCCTTTCTAAATACCCGTCAGCAGCCAATATAGTATAGGCGTCGTTTTTAGTATGCAATACATATGGAAAAGTTCATTATTTGCTTTAAAAGACTTGAGAAAGCCTATCAAAAGTTCGTCAGAAGTCATATAGAACAGTAGCATCGTTTCTATGTGTGTTTTGCATATTTAAGAAACATGCAATATATACCTAAAATCTCGTTATGATCCCAAGGCGGTGATTTGAGGAGCCTTTACACATTGTAAAAGCTCATTTAAGACTTGCAATAAGCTTCATAAAGCCCGTTTTTTGAGTCTTTACAAATTGCATGAGATGCAAACTCTCATTTCTAAAGCCCATTATTACTTGGAGAAGGCTCGTTTTTGTGTTCTATATGCATCTTGCACTTGTATCATGCCTTAAGCAACCTGTCTAGGGAAAAAAACATGGCTTTTATAAGGCAAAACATTCATTTCCAACTTGCAACAGCAAGTAAGAAGCCCATCCAAGGTGAATGCATATAGTTTGCAGCTTGTTTTTCATCAACAAAACAATGTTTCTCTTCCTAGGGCGTCGCTTTTGGATTTCTTTGCAATTTGACTTGCAATCTCAAGCAAGAACCACGTCTTGCAAAGTTGAACCAGTCTTTGGTTTCCTATCTTCAAGCATTTTGCTTCTCATTCTCAACCATCTGTCAAAAATTTGAGGACTCAATTTTAGCGAGAAGATTTGATCCAACTATAGCTGCAACTTTGGAGAGATTTCCTAGATTCAAAATTATCAAGGATTTGGAAGGATTTCTTCAAAGATTTGAGTCTTCATCATTGAATTTTGTTTCTCGAAAAGGAGGTATGTTTTTCTTCACTTTTGTTCTTGTTTTTGAGAAGTTTTTGTATGAAGTTTTCCTTCCTCTATGTGCAAAATGTCTAGGGCTGGTTTGTGTTTGTTTTTACATGTTTTTTATATGTTTTACAAATCTTACAAATCACTTTCAGATTTGTGTTCTTCCTTTGAAGGTGTTGTTTCTCAAAACAATACGAATTCTTCTCCCGAATTGCAAATGCACAAGTTGTTTCCACCAAGTGTTGATCTTCCCCAAATTACAAAGAAATTCTTTCAAAGATGTAATGCAAGTTCTTCCCTCATGAAAATTCCAAAACACTCATTATTCTTGCATTTGCAGTCGGGATTAAAAACCCTGTCCATAAGTTTGTTTTACCCAAAAAGAGCAAGGTTTTTCCACTATTTGTAATTCAAGCTAAAAAGCCCACCTTCAAGTGTTTTATATACACTTTTTGATGCTTTTCTAAAGTTGCAAATGGACTTTAAAAACCCGTTTGTAAGCAGCAAGTACTTTCCAAAGGACTCGTAACGGGACTTAAAAACCCCACTTACAAGAGAAAAGTCCTCCCATTTATTTATATATGCTTATATATCTCATTGCCATGCCAAGCGCTTGCTTTCCATCTATCTACAATGCTCCTAAAAAACTCTGTTTTTCAGCTTTTTTCCCACCAAAATAGCTGATTTCATACGAATTCCTTCATCTTTTGTTGCTCAAAAGCCCTTCATTGAATCATTCATATCTCATACTTGTATACTTCCAGATCTGCAAAGTTAGAACCTCAAATAGTGTTCTATGGATTCATCCATTCCATATGAAGATGTTCTTACATTTTGGAATTTCCATGTTGCAGCTTTATCCACAAGTGTACCTACTATGTCAGAAGAGACAATCTCTCAAAAAGGCAACAAGAAAATGAAATATCAATATGATAAGTGCTTGAATTCTATCTCACCTTCCCAGGTGACGTCTTATGTGGATGAGATTGGAGACACAGAAATTGGACATATCGACATGGCTGAATTCCTGAAAAGAGTGGAAACCTCCACAAAGTAAGAAATGGCTCCTATCATTCATAGTCATATTCACTCGGTTTCAGCATTTCCAGTAGCGGCTCTAGAACCGGAGTTCGTAATGGCATATGCACATCATTTTGATCCTGAGTTAAGGACCATTAAGGATGATGATGGGAATGCTATTATCAGTTTGCATCCTGATACAATTGACAGAGTTTTCAAGGTTCCACCTATTCCAGTGTGCATTGATATGACTAAAGAGAAAGCTATAAAAAGATGGGAGGATGGGAAGCTAGACTGTATAAGGTTCATTAATGAAAATTGGTTAGTGAACAAAAGAACTAATGCTTTGACAAGATGGCTGACGACATTTCACAGGTCAAACTTTCGTGAGTAACTCAATGACTTGATTACTTTACTCAACAGGATTGGGGCCTTAAGGAATCCAATTCCTTTGAACCATGGATGTACAAGTTCATATATCTGATCGCAAGAAGTAAGCAAAAGCTCTTCTGGGGGCAAATAATTAGTGACACTTTGTGAGCAGCTTTCTCAAGTCTCTAATACCCTCATTGTTTACATGAACTCGTACTTGGTTTATATTGCAGCCTCTTTGGGATCCTTCTCTGGCCTCTCAACTAAAGGTGACAGATCCTTGGTGTCGGTTTGGGATTATTATGAACAACTTACTTTTATATCAAGCCAAGCACACTATAGAAGACTACAAGATGCCTTCTTTGGGCAGTTCATGTGTCTTTTTGATAAAGATCTTCCAAATAAGCAGGCGTCAGATGAAGCTTGGCGGAAAGTGAATGAATATGGTTGCATGTTTCTTCAATTTCCTAATTTTAACTACATGAGGGTTGGCTTTTTCCGCAGTGAGCCTTACACACTTTTGCACTACCCCACTGAAAAGATTATTCTGATGGAACTTGCAAGACAACTCATGGTTGTCCAAGCTTACCAGTCTACACTTCACAGGCCTGGGGTGGGGGTTTCTTCATAGAACCCACTTCGGATTGGATAATATGCTTTGACTATCATTCCTAAAGCTAAATGCATAGAGACAAAATTTCAGGAAATCACTCTTAAGAAGTTTAAGTCTAGAAGCTATTTCGACTACTGAGGCATGAACGATAAAATAAGGAGCTTTGTAAATATTCATTGCCTTGAGGATATCTGGATCAATATGCGCACTAAGGTTGAAATTAGAAGGATGGACTACTGTAGACTGACTCTGAAGCAGATTGTAGATTGTAATCTGGCTCAGAATCCTGATGGAGTTGAGGATGATGATGATGATATCCTAGATGTTGAGTACCGTAGGCATCGAGTGGAGAGCTTGTCTATTTTGCCACCTTCCTGGTCAGTGAAGGAAAGTACATGTATCTGGGATAGATTTCAGTCTGTCTTAGCCAACACAAACATATGGTTAAAGAAAGAAGACTAAGGTGTATCAAAATTAAGCCAGGAAAAGACTTTGATCATGCTGGTCCAGTCAGATTAAAATTAGAAATCAGGAGAAAAGGTAAGGATGGCACTTCTACATCAGAGCATAGGAATCTCAAAGCTCACTATCAAAGGAGGCAAGGCTACGGTCACAGCACCTGAGACAGGTGTCACAACAGTACTTGCGAGTATCCAAGTCGTAGCCGGTGAGGATGAATTGGAGGAGGAACTTGTTCCTAAGGTATCTCGTGTCGTAGACACATCTGTGATCTCAGCAATATCAGACTCCGCGCCAGTGTCTGATGAGGCCTCTATGTCTCCACTTGATACGGATGTAGATTCCTTTTCTACAGTGCATGTTCCTACAGTAGATCCTCCCGTAGACACGTTTGCAATATCCATTTCTTCGGTTGCTTCGACATTCATTCCAAAGGATCATTTGGGCAGCTTGGAGACTGTATTTGATGCATATTCTTCTTTGTCCAATCTATCAAATATGTCTATGACACTCCTCGATACTTTTGTTGCATAGTTTGAGCATGTCATGACAAAGGCTTCACAGAGTAATCCAACACTAGTGGCTATTCAAACTGAGACTCCAGCTATAGTCACAACAGTTATGCAGACATAATTAGTGTCTACTGTGGCAACTACTACATCTCAGGGCACTTCATTCACTCTACCTCCATGGCTTAACGCCATTACTCAGAAGAGGAAGAAGCACAAGGCAAAGACAGTTTACAGGGTCGCAATTGATCAAAATGAAGTCAAATATGCTGAGGTTGTTGAACCCCTGGTTGATAAACCAACAGAAGAACTACAGGCCTCCGATTACAAGTTCATGAAAATTGAACTTGGTAAACAAACATGGTTGGGTTGTCAACAAGACGTGCATGATGCAGTGGCCTTACTCTCTAGAAAGAATGATAGGTTGTGGGAGAAGAAAAATCAGCTTAAGGAAGAGAATGCCCGCCTACTGGAAACAATTGAAAAGATGAACAATTCTTCACAAAGAGTTGAACCTATTTCTTCTTCTCTTCCAGAGGAGACAAGCAAGTATGTGGAGCAAGTCGGTTGCACGCCAAAGCCATAGATGATTTGGGCAGCCAACTGGAGTCACAGGGTGTACTAGTGATCAGAGATGCTTTCCGAGTTCTGAATCACGTCAGGGAAACCGTCACCAAATTGAACGAGATCCTCACATCGGTCAACCAGCAATTGAAGGTTTTAGATGAAGACTTGAGCGTCTGGAGGAGGATGCCTGTTCTTGACCTGGATATGTTGTGTGAGTACGGAGTTATTTCTTCTCAGGAAATGTACTTCGATTACTTAGATTTGATGGTCAACAAAGAACAAGTCATTAAGAGACTGGTGACGGAAGTGAAGGCAATTGTGGACTTGTGCAAAGAAAAGGAGCACACAATCAGTAGCAGTTTTGAGGAGCTGACATGTGAGGTGGTAGCTAAGAATGGTGAACTGATCGCAGATGATCAAGTTATGAGAAAGTTCAGAAAAGTAGTTCGCCTAGAGCTTGAGGCAAATAGCTTTGATTTCAGCTCAATTGACAAACTAACAAGCTATAAGATTCAGTTGAATTGTCTTCAGATCAGTGTTGGAGGGTACAACAAAGATGTTTTCAAAGGTGCAAGCATAATTCGCAAGACAACTACTATTGCACAACACACGGGTGCACCGGATCTTGCAGTTGAACATGAGTCTCTTCGCAAGTTCGAGACTTTCATCGACGCTCTCTGAAGATAATTCCTAAGTGTCATAAACACTTATAATTTTCCCCATGTTTTATAGATAGGTGTAGATTTGATGACAGATTACATGTAGGATGGAAACAAGTTGTAAATATAGGGTGATGTGCACCCAGAGTAACGAGAATTGCCATGAAATTGTCGTAATCGCCGGTTTGGCGATTCGATTCAGCCTGGCCGACTTTTTTTGAACCGGTGAATCAGATCGCCGATTTTATGGGCATGAATCACCGATTCAGCGATTCATGCAAAAAATCGCCTGAATCACCATCGTGAATTGGCAGAAATCAGTGGTGCGCCTTCAAGTAAAGTCAAGTCAAATTTATAAAAAAACACATTTTTTTTAATTTTTTTTGTGTATTTCCTGCTTGTTTTAACCCTAAAGGGTCTTCTAATTGCTTAGCATGAGTAGAAGAGAGGAAAAGTGAGAGAGAAGAAGAGAAAAGAAAAACCACAAGTTTGCAACCAACAAGAAGGAAGAGCACCAAAGAGATCAAAAATCCATTTGGGGAGGCCATAAGAATGCATTGGGAGCATTAAGGAGTCAATAGCAACACTCAACTCATTTGCAAGAGGTAAGTGTTGATTTTTTTTTTGTATGTTAGTGTATTATTCATTTTTTGTTAAATTTTTTTAGTTTTCATTTGCAAATCTTGAATGTTTTTTAGTTTTACTAAATTGCAAAGTAGACTTTGCTGTTTTGTTTATTAGTTTGAAACTTTGAGGTTTTACTTGAATTTTCTTATTGCAGTAGCCTTAACTTTCATTTTCCACAATGGGTAAAAAAGATGAATGTTGGAAATATACCGAAGACTTTCCTAGAAGAATAAATTTTCAAACGAAATGTATGTTTTGTAAAGATATAAATTCTGGTGGCATTTATAGATTCAAATACCACATTGTTGCCATACCTAGACATGATGTTACAATTTGCACTAAACAACTGCTGAGGCAAAACGCACTTGTATAGTGGCATTAGAAAAATTTGAACAAGAGAAATTAAATAAGAAAAGGCAACTTGAAGGGTTAAGGGCTATTGGCTCCCATGCTCCCGCAGCCACATCTGCAGCCGCCTCCGCATCCGTAGGTTTTGTTGGAGAGGGTTCTTCCAGGCCTTCTTTTCGTCCTAGTGCTAGTGCTCGTGCTAGTGTTGATGCTAGTCTAGTCGTTCTTATACTGAGATTGAGTCCAGCCTATTGCAACCTAGAGTACGGAAAAACAGATTGGATAGTTACTTTGTGCCCCGCACTACTCCTTACTTACAACCCAGGCTTGAGGGAATGGGTTTGAACAAGGAGATTCATAATGCTGTCAGAAAAGAAATTTGCAAATTTTGGTACTTTTGCAACATTTCATTTATTGCAGCCAAGTAATTGATTCTTTTTTATTTGTTTTCTTTAAATTTGAAATTAAATTTCAATTATATCTACTTGTTTAATCATAGACTCACTTTACATAATGACTTGTCATCTAAATTTCTAATCATAATCTATTTGTGACAGGGCTCCTTATTGGCAAAACATGATAGATGCGGTTGCTATTTGTGGTACGGGGTTTAAAGCCCCAATTGAGGCTGAGTTGAGTGGATACCTCTTAGATGAAATGGTAGAGGATATGAAGGTTGAGCTTGAGGACCACCGAAAGGAGTGGACCGAAAAGGGTTGCACCACCATGACTGATGGTTGGACGGATAGGAGGAATAGAACACTACTCAATTTTCTTGTTTCCTATGGAGGTGATTGATTATTCTACTTTCCTACATGCATTGTGAATTGTGAATCATGATTGAATAATTTCAATTTTGATTTGTTGATTGCTAATTTGTTGATGATCGATGATAATTCATTGTTTTGTAGGATATACCATGTTCCTCAAATCTATTGATGCTTCCGCTCATATCAAAAACGCCACATACTTATGTGAGGTTATAGAGGAAGTCATAGCAGAGGTGGGGGAAGAAAATGTGGTGCAGGTGGTGACTAATAATGCAGCAAGTTATGTTGTTGTAGGAAAACTTTTAACTTTTCAAGTTTTGAAAATAAATTTATTTGAACTTTTCTAATTCTAAGTTTCCTAACATGTTTAAATTTCTAAGTAACTTAAAATTGGTGTAGGTAAACTTTTGATGCAGAGGCATCCCACCATATTTTGGTCTCCTTGTGCGGCACATTGCCTTGACCTCATGTTGGAGGAAATTGGCAAGCTTGAGTGGGTCAAATCATGCGTAGAAAGGGCCATAAATATATGCAAGTTTATCTACAATCATGCATTTGTCCTTAGCACAATGAGGGACTACACAGGAGGCAAGGAGTTAGCTCTTCCAGGCATCACGAGGTTTGCCTCGAATTTCATCACACTGTAGTCCTTGTTGACATCAAGGGCAGAATTGAGGAGTATGTTTGTTGGGCGGAAGTGGACTACATCTTCTTATACTACGACCACTGCAGGGGTAGATGTGGCAAATTGCATCTTTGATGAGGATGGTTTTTGGAAACCTACTAAAGAAATCCTTGAGGTAAATTTCTTACAATTTAACATTTAGTATTTATTATTTAATTGTTTAATGATTTAGTTTTACTTTTAGTTTTATATTTAAGTTTTAACTCAAATGTTTTTTTTACATTATATGCAGGTCACTAAGCCACTCGTATCTCTCCTACGAACTGCTGATGGGGAGAAGCCCTCTATGGGCTACATATATGAGGGCATGGATAGGGCCAAGGAGGCCATTAGAGCCCAGTATGCAGGAGTGCAGGAGAATTATGCCCCTAATTGGGAGATCATTAATAGGAGATGGCAGAATCAGCTCCACCGACCCATCCATGCAGCAGCTTATTATCTGAATCCAACATTTCGTTTCCGTCCTGACTTCAAGGCGGATGAGGAGGTTCTCACCGGCCTATATACAGTGATTCAGAGATTGAGTAGTGATGAGGATAGCGCAGCTGCAACCATTGAGCTATACAAATTCAATAATAAAGAAGGGCCAATTTTCTCTGGCAGGATAGCCATAGATGCTCAGACAACAATACAGCCAGGTAAAAATAATATATTCTTGAATCTTAAGTTAATGGCTTATAAGTTGTGCATTTTGATTTTTGATTTTGTAATTTTAATGTTGTAAATGAGACTAATTGTTTTTGTTTTCCCTTATTTCAGATAGATGGTGGCAAATGTTTGGGCCCACAACCCCAAAACTTCGGACAATTGCCATCCGTACTCTGAGTCAGCCAAGCAGCACCTCTGGATGTGAGCACAGTTGGTCCATGTTCGAGCATATCCACTCGAAGAGGAGAAATAGGTTGTTAGTGCAGAGGTTGAATGATCTTGTCTTTGTTCATTACAACCTCCATCTTAGGATCAGACAGATTTTGGGCGCCGACTCCTCTTCGATCATTCTGGAGGAGATTGATCTAGAATCAGAGTGGCTCACTGAGGCTGTGGATCTGGTCTTCACTGATGCATATAGAGAGACTGAGGTTGTGGCCATGGTTGAGGAGGCAGCTAGAGCACGTTAAGGCATTGGCAAACTCACGCGCACGCACCGACACAGGCCCTAGTGATTTTGTTTGTGAGCCCATCTTACATGCGGGGGCTATGGCTCAACAGTCCTCTAGGACATACCTTAGACGCCTTTGTAGAGGGCACCGAGAGACAGGATACTCAAAGGCTAAGGCTGAGGCTGCGACCGAGCCTGAGGATGATGATGAGGCTTGAGCTAGACCCTTGTTTTTTCATTTTGTTTACAGATACTGATAGACATACATTTCATGGATCTTCATCTTACATACATATGATTTGATGTCTTATGGATCTTCATCTTACATACATTGTATGATTTGACTCATTATGATCCTATGATTTCTATTTACTTCAGCTACAATTTACATTTAACGTGTAACGTATGTGATGGATTTATCATTTATATTCCTTGTTTATGTATGTTAGCTTCTATTTGATGATGTTATAGTGTGTTTAAATTATATTCAATAAAGGGTGCATGAAATAAATTTTAAATTGTTAAAATCTCTAAATTTCAAGGGTTTTTTAAATTTGTCGATTCGTGGCCGATTCGATTCCGATTCATGGCTGATTCGCGATTCGATTCGGCCTTGCTGATTCTGATTCTCATTACTTTGCTTGCACCTGTATAGTAGTTACATGTAATCAGATTACAAGTGCATTCGGCCTTGTAATTTGGAATAAGTCAAAATTAGTTAAGGGTTTCCCTTAATTTCTCCACTTTTCCCTCCCCTCCTCACCTATATAAAGGAGTGGATTCATTGTATTTTTTTTATCTTTGGTTTTATGCAAATAGGCTATGCTAAAATCTCTTATGACTTGAAAACTTTGTGTTTCTTGAGAAAAGATTTCTAAAGTGAATAAAAGAAGCAAGTCTTCTCAAACTTTGTGTTGTGAAGCTTGAGGTTAATTGGTGTATTCTTACGTTGCATTAATTAGTCTATCTTTGATTCATCTTATAGTTTGTTTTACATAAATCTCTTGAGCATTCAATTCGAGTTTTTGAAGACTTTGTGCTTCAAGAAGGAGAGTTGCTATAATTGATAGTGGCTGCAAATACTTAGAGTTGAAAGACTTTGCGCTTCAGTTATAAGTACTTTTAAAATTAGTAAACATTCAGTGAGAGATTTTGCGTCTTACTGCTGGTTTAGATTATTGAATCCTTTTTCGGATAAGTGCAGGAAACTTTGGGTTTTTGTAACTATTACACCCATATAAGTAGATTGGTGTCTTCGGTGTTGTTCTTACGTCAACCCCTGAGCCATCGATATTATCATAGTTGTAGGCATTTTTTGTTGAATTTTGAGTTGTTCTTAAGTTGTAAAATCATTCCTAGAAAAAGAGGAATTGATTAAAGAGAACCGCCCTTTTTGTAATTTCAGTTAAGTTCCTATTGAAGCTCCCTCTGGTAAGAAGAGAGCCTCCCCTATTGCTGAGAGGAGAGAGAAATCTCATGAAACATTACCTAAAGTCATAATTTCGCAAGTTGTGGTCACAATGACTAGCAAAAATTTTAGCCAACGGATGGAAAGATGAGAAGTTGAAATCAAGATAAGTATGATACAAGAAAGCCCTTAGTGAATGTGAAGCTAGGATAAGAATGATGGAGATAGCCACCAAATGTGGAAGCAACATGAGAATGTGAAGTATGACAAAATGAAGTTTCGACATAAGAACTTGAAAATTGAAAGGTTTTACCATCAAATCTGAGATAAGAGTGATTGAAATCACCTCAAGGCATGATTGGGGCCACTTGGACGAAATGAAGGAAAGTTCGAGTTTTGAAGGAAAAAATGCAACACTTCAAAAAAAATTGCATACTTGGAAGCTGTCCAAGGCAATGGTGGAATCCACCATTGCCTCGAACAAGGCTGTCCAAGGAAAGTGAGGATTCCGCACTTGCCTTGGGCAGGGCTGTCCAAGGGAAGGGTGGAATCCACACTTCCCTTGAACATATATGTCCATGTACCCCCACTTTTCCGCCCTCAAAAGAAGTCTTCTATTTCTATCCCTTGGTAATTTCAAACATGAGTAGGGGTATTTTCAAACATGTAGGTCTGATTTAGGCTTGTAATAAAGACAAATTTCCGTCAAAATCAGATTTTCAAGGTGAGAAATTCATGAGCTAGCCTCAGATTTTACGATGGAGTTCAATCTAAACCATTGTATCTCAATCCAAGCACGAAATTTCAAGTGAAAAAAGCAAAGAAAGCAATGCTAAATGAAAGGAAGTTAGAAGGTTTTTTAATGGAAGGAGGCTGGAGACAAGCACATGGACAAGCAAAGCTGTCCAAGACAAGTGTGGATTCCGCACTTGCCTTGAACAAGGCTGTTCAAGAGAAGGGTGGAATCAGCACTTGTCTTGGACACACCTGTCCAGCCCCTTTGAAACTCTGCCAGCCACTAGAACATAGCCAATTCGACCTTGAACTGAATTTTTCTTCCCAAAATTGATGAAATAGAAAGAATATCCAAATTTAATCAGACCCAAGGTGCAAAACTTAGATTTTCCCAAGGCAAAACAAGTTTGGAAAGATCTGAGTTTGTGGACTCATGATTTTGTGACAAAATCCTTTACTTAAGGTTCTCATTTTGTCTAGATGTGATCAGATTTTATTTTTTTTATTGTGAAATTCAGTCCTTCATCTTGTCTACGTAGAATAATTTCCTCTTAAGTTTCACTTCTTAGCATTGAATGTCGACTCTATGAAGAAGTATGAAATCCAAACTTTTGACAAATGTTGTTGTCTTGTTTTGCATGGGGGGAATAGTGGAGGATTTGAAGATGAGAAGGGGCTATGGCAGGATTTCATCAAGAGGATAAGAAGATCAAGCTCGAGACTTCATACAGGAGGAGGATGCCCAAAGTTGAAGATCAAGGAGTAAATACAAGCTCAATAACAACATGAAGAGGGAGATTAAAGAACCAAGGCTACTAGCAGATGGAGAAGATTATCAAACTTGAATTTCCTTCGGAAATCCAAGTTCACTTTAAAGAATCCAGCTACATGAAGTACCTCATCATTCAAAATACCAAAACCAAGAAATTAAGATTTCGTTTGAGAGCATGTCAATGAGAAGATTTCCAGAAGATAGAGACACGTGAAGATGAAGCAATTTGGGAATATGAGCCATCATAATTGAAGACTTGATAATGTTGAGTATCGAGAGATATTTTCTCATCACCAAGGGATTGATCAAGTTTGTGAGATAAGCATGCTGAGGTGGTACCCATTCATCTTCAACCAATCAAAAGACTCCATGTGCATATGTCAATGAGCATCCAATCAAGTCATGCCAAGTGTACAAGTGGAGTCCACATAATGTCTTTACCTAGCCAATTTTCAGATTGATCTACAATGGCATTGTAATTTTTTAACTGGCCCACAAGGTGGTGCCTCATTGTAATAGGTCAAGCATTTAATGCTTGTATTGTAATGTCCCCTTTTTAGCTCACCATGATTTGTGGGATGGATTAGCCTATCAGTGGCCCTCGTAGGCTAAGATTGATGGTTAGAGGGTCTGTTGATGTTAGTTTTGTACCACTACATAACATATAGGATTAAACACTTGATACAGGATATCAAACACTCAACCCTCTCTTGAAAAGTAATTACTCATGAAGGACGTGAGAAAAACTCCAAGGTTCCTTACACCTGTGGATCCTAACTCAGTTATAATGATGTGATTTGCTGGTAATCACGTCGGCGGGCTTACGTTGTTCATTCAAGGACATCGGATTCTTGCTATGATGGTGATGGGACTTAGCTTTTCAATGTATATTCAACGGTTCTATCTCCTTAATTTATATCACTTCCAACTTCACTCATCAAACTCTCACTACTAAGCTACTCACTGCTTTACCACTACTATGAATGAAGAAATTAGCAAATGGACGGGGATCAAACCTAATGAAAGCTTGCCAGCGACGCTACCTCCATAGATGCAATGATTAAAGGGGAATGAGACTAGAGTACCACACAAGGCTTCCTAACAAGCCGCTAGGATGCTAGTGGCCTAGTATATAGATCCCTATCAAACATTCACCAATATCACCATCCACTTCTACTCTACCAACATGAAATGAAATCCTACTTTAAT
>MU225683.1:1992805-2011406 GCA_018584345.1 Thuja plicata | reverse complement strand
GATTTACCTCTTTGACTCCAAATCGGGGGGAAAAGTTTGCACCCAAGGTGTTGGCGGAAATCAAGGGGAGCTTGGACAGCCTGTCCAAGGGGAGGGCGGAATCCGCCCATACCTTGGACAGAGTAGACTGTCACTTCCATACTTTGCCAAATTTTAGTCCAGGGGCAGAGAATTTATACAAATATAACATTTAAGTATAAGAAAAATTTAATTTCTTATACTTTAAGTTATATTTGTATAAATACCTTCCAGGATGTTTGAGATAGGTCTCAGCTTCATAGGAGTTAAGGTGCAGATTCTAGATTTCGGGGGTTTTTGAAATATTTCAGGACTTAGCCAAATTTCAGGATTCAGCACGCCTTCAGCAGAGCTACCTCCCACAATCTATTTCGACTTTCTAAGATTGAATTGAAGCTGGAACAAGGATTCTCAGAGAGTTTAAACTTGTTTCATCACGAATCCTTTGGTTTTATCCCATATTCCTGAAAGATTCAGCACAACTCTCGCCCATGTTCCTGACAGACTTGACTTCTCAGCAGGCCAAAATTGCCCAAAACCAACTCTCCAACTTCACTCGCCAGACCAAGGGGCTCGAAAACTGTCGCCAACAAAGACTACCTAAGACCACTACTCCTACTGCTTGCGAAAGAGGGGTTCCCCATTTGCAATGGGGCGATGGTGTGAAAACCTACAACAGGGTCCTAGTTGGCAGAACAGGAGGCTCTTTCCCTTCCAGTGGTCATAAGTGTTCTAGACTACTCTTCGTTTGGGTCAATTTGGTACACTTACTATTTATAGTAAGTCATTTATCCGGCGTTTCTATATTTGGCAAGGCACCTGGACCGGCCTCAGTTGCAATGATGACCTTTGGCACCTTTGTTTTGATCAGGTATTCAAGGATTTACTAATTTTAGTAAATCAAGGGTGATAGAGATGGACCCTTACTATTTTTAGTAAGGCATCCAGATTGAAAGTGAGAGCAATGGGCTAGCCAGTGATGAAGTCGGAATCATTAAATAATGGTTATTAATGGAGTTACGACATCTCATTATTATTAAAACGTTACTTTAATATTAATTATTTTAAGGGAATATTATATTGACTTCATGTGACTTAATAATTAAAGGGGATTTAATATCATAAAGTCAAATTATAAAATGAGAGCATTTAATGACTTTATTTGACTTTATTATAAAAGGACATTTAATGATTGTAAAGTCAAATTATAAAGTGCACATGAGGAATAATATAAAGTACCAATTTCAAGGGAGATATAAGTGATTATTAATATATATACTTTATATTATCTCCTTTTGCACCAAATGAAGGGATCGACCCTTTTGAAAAGTTATTATAAAGTTTTATTAAAACTCTAAGAGTGGATTTCAAAAGGGAATTAAAGGCATTTAAGAGTTGAGAGGATATAAAAGGTTTCAAAAAGCAAATCAAACTCATTATTGATGATTATTCTCTTTGCTATTTGGATGTTCTTGGGATTTGAGCTTGAGACCAAGGGTTCCAGTCATTATCAGCCATTGGAAAACGAATCTCTTCAATGTTTTTGCAATTCTGAGGTTGTGCAATACTAGCTGATATTATTGCTTTGTGAGAGCTTCATACAGGAGTTCTATTTGGGCCAAAAAGGTGAGAAATATCAAGGGTTTGTGCATATATCTGAAGGTTTATTAAGTGCAGACCTGTAACAGCATTATCAAATTGGTGATAGTGAATTGATCAGGTTTTAAAGGCCATTGAAGGCTGCTACATCCATTTCCAGCCCTCACGTGGCTTCCTAGGGCAGGCCGTACATATTGGAGGCACTTGGGGTGTCAAATAAATAAGTTAGCAGCAGTTAGGGTTTGAATAAAGTTGGAAAATCATTATCAGCAGCAGTAGTAAATAAATAAGGGGTTTTTACAGGCTCTCATAAGCGTACATGTTACTATCAGCATTTTAGTGTGGAAAACTTGTCAAAATTGGTGACCTTGCCTGTACGCCTAGAGGAAACGATAGCAGATCTATCTATTTCTTCCATAATTGTTTTTTTATAATTACAGATGATGCAAATAAACCTCATTGAAGGTATTGTCACCATCTAGGTACTCCTATATTGTCAGTTTCACCAGTTTGATCAATAAAAAAACACATTTTCAGGCTTAGCATGGTTATTCACTATTCTGGTTGCAATAAATAATTAGAATTTGGGATTAGTGTTTGCTGTTATGAAGATCAAAATTCTGAATTAATTTTTCAGTGTATTATTTCAATATATTTTGCATTCAAAATCATTTGTTCATTGGCAAAGAAGTAAGCAAAAACCCCTAAATACATTCTTAGAAACAAACTCATCAAAAAATTGTCGAAAACACAAACATTTGCAAGTTGTTGAATTGGATAACCCGAGGGGTTCTTAGATGTATCTAATAGTTGTACTAGGGCTTTGTTGGCATAATCTTTACCCTTGATTTCGAATTGATATTGGTCGTCCATTGCAATTGAACTATAGAAGGCAAGGCCTTATCATTTGTAAAAGAGGAGATACTTGGAGAGATTGTTGCAATAATACTGCTAAGATTGTTCATAATTCATTATTGGTCTTCATGGTGGATTACTTGTATTATTTTGGAGTATTGCATGGTTTCTACAATTCCTTGCTTAGATTAGTATTTTATTAATGTTGAATAGAAGTAGGTGAGTAGATGATTGGAGGATATATTGGATGCGTCTTTGTGAACTCGCTTTATCCATACCACTAGCAATTTGTTGATTGTAAGTTTGCCTTGTGTGGTCAACTTGAAGATTAATGAGATTTACTTCAATTATTGCTTGCACATTGATGGTGCTAATGTAATGGTAATAGTTTGAACATCTTACATTTACCTTAGAAGATTGCACTAGCTTGGTAGAGTTGACAACAAGACTAAGTCTAGTAGAGTCACAAGGACATTCATTATTACTTGCATCCTAGGAGTAGAATAGCTTTCTAAACCCAATCCCTTTGCAATTTATTGTTAAGTGTAGTTGAAGAGCTTACATCACCACTTCATTCACATTTGTAAGGTTAATATCCATTGAATGAACAGCGTAAGTCCCCGAGTGATACACACCATATCACATTAAAGAACTGAGTTAAGCACACCATAAGAAGGAACCTTGAGGTTGTCTTAGTTGATCACACAATCATATACATTGTTTAGCACCTAAGCTTCCTTATTCAAGAGAGGATTCAATATTTGGTGTTTCATCCTGTAATACTAAGTATTTTCATCTTGCATGTTGAAATGGTCACAAAACTCGCATCAACATGTCCCTGGCAGGATGTTTCATTTCTTGCTTATAATAAATACGAAGGTGTGGGATTGTCTTTCAAATCTGTAGCACCTATCCCCCCTCTATTTGTTCCTTCCTTTCAGCCCTCTCTTGCGGCTCGGCATACTTTGTCTTTTGTCCCCTCTTCGTCGATGCATAAGTCAAGCATGTGTCTCAAGGGAAGCCTCCTCGCCCATCGTGGCTTTCACAGGCTTGGTGGTGTCTTCAGTTTAAGAGTTTGTGCCTAGCGTGGACAAATGAAAGGCACCCATGCTACCTAAGTCTAAGGTACACCCACCCTTTCTGATCCTAATCCTTGCAAACATTCCTCGCCCTATTGTTTATGGTAAAGGTAAGAGATTGCCACAGACTTCTCCATCTCCTCTAGCACTTCCCCTAAGCCTTTGAGGGTGTTCTTTGTTCCTCCTACCACCCACAAGACGAAAAGGGAAAGGGTACCCATGGCTAAGCCCATAGTGGCCTCATCGGTGACACCTCCTACTGCATCAATAGGGTCGTATTCTTTGTTGGTCATGGCTTCAACGTTTGCTCCGATGGAGCAAGATGCCACCAAGCGTCTACAAACCTCTCATCCTAGTCCAAACCTTCATAAGAACCAACTTGTGCATGAGCATAAGCGTTGTTGGCGAGCTAGGGCCCTGAAACATAAAGTTGCCATGAAGGCGGAGACAAAGTCCTCAGCACTAGTGCTCGAGATCCTGTAATTTTTGACAATCTACTCGTAGATAAATCTTGTCGTACTAATGGCAGTATTGTTTTGCAGTGTCCTTGCCTCTGCCCACTTGGTGACGTATTTTGTCGCTACCACAATATATCTGCATCTGTGTGCTTGACTGACCTTCAAGGGTCCCACAAAATCTAACACCCACCTTCAAAACAGCTCTTGAGGATATGAGGGTAAGAGTGGCATAATATCCCGCTTGAGTGGTTTCCCACCTCTTTAGCAAGTGTCACATCCTCCTACCCACTCACACGCGTTGGTGTACAATGTGGTCCACCATTGCCCTGCCAGCAACACCTTACGTGTAGTGGTATCAGGTCCCATACAGCCACCAGTCATGCCTTCGTGAGCTTCCTATGGAACTCCTGGTATTTCCACCTGCATGACACATCGTCGTAATATGTGGTTGGAGCCCACCTTGCAGAGTAGCTCATTGAT
Source organism: Thuja plicata (assembly GCA_018584345.1). Taxonomy (NCBI): domain Eukaryota; kingdom Viridiplantae; phylum Streptophyta; class Pinopsida; order Cupressales; family Cupressaceae; genus Thuja; species Thuja plicata. The sequence goes on along the minus strand of MU225683.1, from coordinate 2,006,917 downwards.
GAGCTAGAAGGGTCCCACAAAATCTAACCCCCACCTTTAAAACAACCATTGATGTTGTACTCAAGGCAGTGACATTTAAAGTTTTCATGGAGTACAAGGATACCTTTGTGTGGACCTATAAGGACCTAAGGGGATACCGTCAGAGTTGTGCATACATTGAATTCTCCTCGTACCGGGTGCATAACCTGTACAATAGAGGCCCTACCGAATGAAGAAAAATTATGTTGCCAAGGTACAGGAGGAAATTGAGAAAATGTTGGAGGTTGGAATAATATTTAAAGTAGAAACAAGTGAGTGGGTCTTGCCCATTGTCACCACCCCGGGATCGTCTTCATTCCCCAAGTTTACTTTCTTCACACTCGGCTATTTGTATTTTATAGTCGTGTCTCGTTCAAAATAGTGTGCAAAGGTCTAGTCCACACGTGCCACTCCTTTATATTCCCCATATTGTGGAGGAAAACTCCCTTTGGAGGCTTCCTCTATCTCCCCAATTTGCAGCATGTTACATTCAGGCTGGAAGACCTCAAAATTCTCCACCATCCAGTGAAACAAACCACTGAGGGAGTTAGTCCCATCCTTAGAGCAATCCTCTAATTCCAATACCGCTTCATCATTTGGTTCCATGTCCTCCTTTGTTCATCCATCCCGAAATCTCCCCCATCACATTCCAAGTCGGAGGATGCCAATTCCTTACTCACCACCTGACTTCTCAAGTCGATGATGTACTTCTATCCTTCACTTTCAATGTACAAGGTGTTTCTCTTCCAGTTGTGATTCGCTTTGGCAGAGATCACCCAACCTCTCCCAAGGAGAGCATCATACAACTTTGCCAATGGGATGACTACGAAGTCGAGGAAGAAATGTTGTGTCGATTGTCACCTTCTACGCCACAAGTGTTCCCAATGGCTCAATGCCATGTTGGTCAGCACCCACCAAGTGAAAGGTTGGCTGAAAGGTTGGCGGGCAAAGTGTCAGCTTCCCGAGACACTTCCAAGTTTCTTATGGCAATATGTTGACTCTCGAGACTTCGTCAATGATGGTGTATGTCAATTTTCTTTCCATGATCTCCATCTCAATGACAGATGGCTTCCTCCCAATGCTTTACTGCCAATAGCATAGACTAGCCACGTCCCCTTCACGTAGTGATTCCTCCATCTACTTCTTTTGCTCCAAGCTGATTATGTCACAAAATATATTTGTAATTGTCATTTTTAATTGTGGCATGGTTTGTAGAAGCTCTGTCACCTTGACAAGAATTGTTGTTTGCAACACCTGCCTAATTATTTTGTTTTCAGACTCCGACTATAGTGGCGTACTTGCGGTTTCACTTGAGGCTCTTCTTTCATCTATCATTGCTTGTACCACGTCAAATTTGGCATCCCACAATCTTTCTTTCTCTATACGAGGATTTGGGTATATAGCCTTCTTTGTTTGTAGCCTACTGATCACTACATCTTCGTTTGGCTCCTCCATTGCCAACATGTTTACCCCTTTCCGCTTTGGGCAGTCGGCATCTTCATGGATCTCGGGTCCACACCGCTTGCATAACAAGCCAGAGTTATTTTGAATGCTTTGACTTTGGCTGTCAAGGGCGAAATGACCCCATTCATTGTACTTCTGACACTGGATCATTAGTCTTCCTTTTGAATCGTACTAGATTCTACTCTGTGTGTTGCTATTGTTATTATTATTGTCATTGCCTCACCTTTTGTTATGGTATCCACCAAGCAATACTTTTGAGTCGGTAGGTGGATTTGGTGGTGTGGACGATGGGGTTGTCTGTTTCCCTTGTGCAAAGAGCGCTTGCGTGCTTCTTGTCTTTAGATTGTACGGGCATTACTTGATGGAATAACCTAGCACTTGGCAAATGTAACAAAACAACTTCTTTGGACAGGTGGTTTTTGTGTGACCTACCTTGTAGTCAGTACACCACACTTCTTTGGTTTCCTTGGAGTTTTCTTTCTCTGCCTTGAGTTCCCTCATCATGCGCAACATATCCCTCCGAAGCGCTTTGTAATGTCCCCAACCTTGACATTACATCATCCCGCATGCATCCATTCATGACACCATCATACATTCCATCATATACATATGCATAACAGTCATCACTGTCATACATAACATATACAATGGATGTATAACCATGTCATACATAGATCCATCCGTATTAATGTAATTGCATCCATAAAATGATCATGCCATCTTATTAGAACATCGACCTGCATATAGAATTACATCATTGCCACATATCATAATTGCCTTGTTCATAGTCGCATTGCATCATCACTGTAGAAATATACCTGCATCATAACTTAATCATAATCTCATTGATTTATACCATAATCACATTGCATTATAGTGTGCTTCCATACTTAGTCAATCCACATATTAATTGCACTTGTCATTGCATTATCGTGTGTTTCCACACTTAGCCAATTCTCATAATCGGGCTTGTCTAACAATGCATAACTAACATATGATTAATGATAATCACCACCATAATCATTCAGATTATTGCGATGAGTAATGGTGACTCTTCATTATTATTATGATGAGAGGTGACTATTCCATCGTGCCTCTTCCATGGATCGAACATGTATATATGGGAGATCGTATCAATTACATACTCATCCAATATAGAACTCGGAATATAAAATATGTAATCCCTTGTGGATTGCTCTGTTTACAGTAGCCAATTGCAAACAGAAATCCCAAGTGCAAGTATTTATCTGCATATAAGAGATAGCATTATCTCAGAAGCATAATAATATAAAGATATATCAGAGACGACTTCCTTGTTTAGCGCATAGAGATAAAGATAAAGATAAATTAGATACAGCCTGTGCAATATCGCACTGTTATTGTACCAGATAATCTCTACATTGCATGTAATTCATTGTCAACAGAGACAGCATTGTCATCATATCAAACAACATGTATATCAATGTAGATCTATTGTATATACCAAAGACAGCATTTCAGGTTATTGAGCATATATTTCATTGCAATATCAAATACAGCCCTTGTATATTGTGATCATTGTTATGCAATTATCCTCTTATTTTGGCAGCGTATGCATTTGGAATTAATAATCATTTACTATCAATTATCTTTCTTTGTAAATTGAGCATCAAATAAGCATTTTGTTATCAGCAAATTGAGTTATATTTATAGAATTGTGGAATTTCATGTAGTGTCTCAAATTAGATAAAAAGGGACATTACAGACTTGTACGATTGTTTATTCATTGTCACTGCCAATGTCCTTCATACTATCTTCATCACTGACTCTCTACAATGTTTTAGCTTCACATTCAATGTCCATCGTCCGATTGTAAGCATCGGCATACAAGAACGGGGGTGCTACCTTCATCTTTTCCCTCAATGAGGAAATCAACCCTTCAATGAACCAGCGCTCCTTAAATCCATCAACCGTCTGGACATTAATCTTGCCAAGCAACTCCTTGAGCCTACAATTGTAAGCTTGTATATTCTCATTCTTTCCTTGCTTGGTATTATAGATTTCAGCCATAATCTCGTTGTCATCCCTAAGGAGTTTCAATTCCTCCTCGAATGTCTTCTTTAAATTTTCCCAGGATTCTACTTGTTTTTCATCAAGGGTTGAGAACCAATCAATGGCTATTCTTCGTAGTGTGGAAGGGAATGCCCTTAGACAATAATGTTTATCTACTAGCCCGCTTGTGAACCATATGGTTTCACATGTCATGCAATGTCGTACTAAATCATCTAATCCATTCCCATGGAACTTAGGGAGCCCTATCCAGTATAGGACTTGCTGAGGGAGTCACTATTCTGGAACTATATGTACCGCATACTAAGGACCTAACTGGATTGCTTGGCTCTTGACCACGTTTCAGTACTTCTTCCACACTCTCAGCCACGTGCGAATCTTCTACATTTCCACTATTAGCGTCCCTAGTACCTTGGTCACCTTCCTCGAACCTTATCTCCCTCCTCCCTGAGGTCTTTGGCTCAGGCCCACTATTCTTGATTCCTCTATTATGAACAAGTTCTCAATGTCATGCAAAGTGTTCTCAAATATTCGGGCTACCTCACTCTTGAGATTTCTCTCTTCGTTGTCTTCGTCACATGCGAAGTGCACTGACGGTCTACTCTCCGTGGAGTCAGTATATGAGTCTTCCTCGCTCGACACTACTTGTACGGATTGATTGTTTGCCTATTGGCAAAAGGATCTTCAACCTCATCAAGGAGTGGTAGGTTTTTGACAATCTCCTTCCACTCACACCATGTACGTCATGTCGTTCCTTCCCTGTCGGGTGGCTTCCGCCTCTCTCGACTCTAGCTTCAGCTAACACTTCTTTTTCTTTGTGGTGGGCTTTGAGATTCTTCAACGATTCTCTATAATTTTTGTCGCATTTCACTTTGTTGCCTGATTCGTAGAGATCTTCTCACTAATCTTCTTCTCTCTCTTCCCAAGTACGCACAAAATGTCTTCTTTGGCAGAAGGGGCATTAATTGTTGGAATTCGCAGAGGGATGACGTCTGCTTGTGTCATGCTCTTCCTCTTCCCTCCGGTTCATTTCTTCATACCGTTGCAGTATTTGTTGTCGACGCAATTCTGAGTCTTTGTCTTCCTAAGGTCTCAAAGTGTTCTAAGATTATGTGCAAGCAAGTGCAGCAACATTACCATGAGACGCTCAACATTTGCATTCACCCTTAACCCTTCTCAGACTTCGCTCTCAAGGACCCCTCGGTTCAAGGCTCCCTGTGAACGTACGAGTTGACAAAAACTTACCACAAGTATATAGGGTATTGTGTCAACTCTTCCTCTGTGGGATTCTCATCTTCGGATTCAAAGACTTTTGGCTGTTTGTACAGTTGGCCCATTTACATTGCCATTCTCCTACGGGGTTTAGATCTCCATGCTTCGTACGGAAACAACGCCAAAATATTTACTCCCAAAGGTAATTACTTGATTACGCAAAGTAAACAATGTACCAAAACAGTACCATAAACAATACCAAAAGAAAAGTACAATTACAATAACATGGCAGAAAGATATGAACTTTATTTCCGAATGCAATGTATACAATCCCAAGAATGCTCCCTTCCAATAGGAAGCAATTACATATATAGTGTCAGGTGGTTGGTTAAGAGTACCAACCATTGACAACTACCCAAAACTAATCAGAAGCAAAATAACATTACATCGCCAACTAATTTTTCCATAACATGTTTACCCCAAACTTCAGCAAGTTTGCTAACTACAATGGCATATACCTAATATAAACCTGAAAAGGTAGAAAATAAGTTTCATAAAGTATAGATTGAAAGATGTTATGCATTTCACATAATCAAGATCTACAAATGGAACAACAGTATCCCACAAGAAACAAAATATAGCCTACTTTGCTCGATTTCTTGAGGCTAAAGAGGGGTTATTGATGCAAGAACTTTATATAAAGCAAGTATTGCATCCATTCCCTGAGGAGTATGAAGTCACACAAACATCTATGAAATATACTTCAAACAAGCAGAAATTAGTTACATCACAAAGGATGATGAATCCGGTAATTTATTTTCTTCTTTCATTGGGTTGTTTGAAGAGCCTACAATAGATGTAACTGAAGAAAAGGACAGATATTTTCTCTTTCAGGATTTCTCTATTTCAAGTTCAACAATTTCTATAAGCACTACCGATGAAAAAGCTAAGTTGATAACTACCAAGACTTAGACAGCAAGGGTTGGTTATTTTATTCACGACATCAAAGAAGTATCACAATTAGATAAAGAACAAGACTTTATTCTTCTTGAAGACAATTCAGCTTTAGAGGTACTCATCAAATCAAAATCTCATGAGAAGGATTCAATATGTAATCTTGATAGTTTTCAACAACTCCTTTGAAGGCAAGCTTTCAATGGAGAATACGGGGAATTTTATTTTGAGTTTTGACTTGTCCTTGTCCTTAATGGATTCCATATATATCAGTGAACAAGTGGCTCTTTTTCTTCAAGATATCCAAGAGAAAGAAGGATGCTCAATAAAAGAAAAAGAAACATTAAAAATCATATTCGCACTCCTACCCTTGCGATGGGAGACAACAGCTACACAATTCAAAATAATGTCTAATTGTTTCCTCCTCTTAGGGACGTAGTGTAATGGTCTCATTTTCTGGTTCTCTTGTAGTGCAGCTAGTGTTGGTTTTCCGGCATGTCGTCAGCAAGATTAGAGGGGCATCTCCATGTCGCTAGTGTGTTCAAACAAATTAATGGAGATGAACGACACTTTCTGGAGTGATTTTGGACAACTTGTCCCTAACTTACTATTTTTAGCGAGTGTCATTTTGGACACCACTTGGTTAGTTGGGATTTTTATGACTTACTATTTTTAGTAGTTGTTATTCATATCAGTTACTATTTATAGTAAACTCTATTTTGGGTAGGCTATTCATACTGTCAACCTCCTCTCAGCTTTAGCGTGCAACATATTCAACTTCAAGACTTTTGGAGAGCATTTCTATTTTTAGTATATTATTATTTTTAGTAAGTGCTACATCTGACATGTCCCAATCGTAATTCCGCTCAGCTTCAGAGAGCAATATCTTCAATTTCCAAGTTTGGATGGTTTTGGCTATTTTTAGCATATCGCTATTTATAGTAAATGCTATTTTGGCTAACTAGTCTCATTCTCAGCCTTTCCTCAACTTCAAAGTGCAAATTCTTCTGTTTCAGGTTTTTCTAAGGCTCGGAAATATTATTCTATTATTTCACTTAAATATTTTATAAAGTGACTATTATTTAAGTGAAATAAAGTGTTCAAAAGACCCCCCTTGGGCCATGCCTAAACAGTGACAACTAAAAGTTGGTTTTAAGTTAAGTATTAAAAGGGATAAAGTTTATTATTTTATTATTGGAGTTGCCCTAACTTTTTATTGAAAACTTTATAAAATAGAGTTTTGGCTTTCAGTATCCTTATGTTGAAGTTGATATTAGTGTTATGCCACCAGAATAATTCTGCAGTTCATGTTTTGACTAATTGAGGACGATAGCCCTCTTTCGGATTGCTAGTTCAGTGGTGAAAGACCCACCCTAGCTAGTTGAATCTCATAGTTGCAGATTTTTCAATGTTCTTGAAGCTTTCAGAAAGATTTTGGTTTGGAGTGATGAAGTGCTTTGCAATTTTCTAATAGGGGTTTCTAGCATTTGGTTGTAGTATGGTTTTCAGTTGTGGCATGATTTTGAAAGTGATTTAAGTGTTTTCAAAGTGCTGGTGTGATATTTCTGATTTCTGGAGATGTGCTCTTTGTGTGGCGAAATTCATATTTTGCTCATATCTTCTCAAGGAAGGCGTATATGTTTATAAATATTGGATTATACCTGTTTCCTAGCCTGGGCAATTCATTTTAAGAGATTATTTGCAGCCATTGATGAGGATTTGATTTTCCCCAAGGAAAATTGCCCCTCAAGGAGGCCGTACAAATTTGCCCTAGCTGGTGTTTCAAACTGAGTTAAAATCAGACTTTTCAGAGGTCTGAAATCTACTTGTTGTGGTGATTTTATGTGAGGTATTTGCTGGTTAAGTTTGAAAACTGATTATTGGGGTTTTTAGTGCTTGCATATGCCCTTTCTTGTCATGTTTAAGTGAGTTTGCTGCATGCTTTATGATCTGATTTTAGTGATAAAAAATTTTGATTTCAATTTCTTATCTTTGATGTTGTAATTGAAGCTAACTCCATATTTGAAGGGTTTCAAGTTATCTTATACTAGTTTTCTAATTAAGTGGTGATGGTGTCAAACACCCACTTAACTCAATAGCTGCAATTTAAGTTTTGCATTGAGAAAGATGTGAAGGCTCAGCCCCCTCTCATTTGTTACTAGCAAACAATCTGTAGCTGCAATTTATGTTTTGTATTGACAAAGTGGTGAAGATTCAGCCCCCTCTCATTTGTTACCAGCAAACAATCTTTCTTCCTTCTATGATTTGTACCAAGTGGTGATGATTTCAAACCCCCACTCCATATAGTTTACTGTTGTAAGCATTGCATTTGTTAGGTTATGTATTTGCATGTATCAGAAGCTAACAATCAGCAGTCATTCTACTTTAGTTTCTATATTGTGCTTTAGGTTGTAAGCACAATAAGAGCATGTTTGTGCACATACACTCCAAAAATCGGTAAGTAGTTGTCAAAGCAAAAATTTGAATGGCTTTGAACTTGTGCATTACAACTTATGCCACTACCACAAGAAAATTTTAATCATAGATAAAGAATTACCATATATGGAGTTGGAGGAGGGTGATCCCATGTCTGAGTGGATCAACAACAATGACCCTATCATTTCAAAAAAGATCCATGCATGGGTTGATTAGGATGGTCATAAAATCGAGCTTATAGCAATGGGGGAAGAGGTTTGAGCCCATGCAACTAGACCCAAAGTTGTTCAAGAGAATGATGCTGTCTCTCTTGCATATAGCATGGCTGCAGCTGCTTTTTTTACATACTCAAAGAATTGTAGGGTCCAACAAATTGGAGCTGACTCCTCTCAAGCTTAGTTTGTTTTTTTTTTATGTATCAAATTACTTGTACCACGTACATAGATTTGTAAATCTATCGTTTGCACTTTGTCTGCAAAATACACTTTTACAGGTATCAATAAAAAATTTATTTTTTATTGGCATGAAGGTACCATTTTTTACTTATATGGTTGTCTAGACATTTCTATAATAGATCTAGTTTATTGGTTTATGTGTGTATTTGAAGTTATTTTAAAATACGATGCAAGATAATCAGTTTTTCTCTTTACATTCACCATTTTTCAATTTGCTGAGTTTGCACCAAATGTTGGCACTGAATCCAAGTCTGAGGCAAAAAATGGCTTGTTAGGTCTATGCCGAGTCCGAGTCTTAACACTGTGCCCCCTAATACCAAGTCTCATGTTAGATACCAAAGGCAACTTGGATAGACAGAGTTGTAAGCCTGATTAGAGATCACATCTTAATCTTTGGACATTCTACGTGACCAACTTACCAATTTATGCAAAAATATGGCCAAAGTTGAGCCCATCCCAACTCTGCCTAAACATAACCTTTGATAATGTCATAGAAATTTTCAGTTAGAAGGATCAGTGCCGAAATATCCAAATAAGAATTTTAATGTAGCATATAAGATATATTGTTTTGTCTCATTGCTACCTGTATTCAATTTAAATGCCATCAATAGCTTAATTTAATCCACTCATGAACATCCTAAAAACAATAATAGAAAAAGGATTTTGATACAAACCTTTCATTAATGACTAACTTCAGAAAGCAACATATATTACCAGAGACCATCTGATTTTGTTCAAACAACGCATTCCTGCACAAGCTCAACAAATTTGACAAGCATTTAGTTTTGCATGAAAAAGGTTAATAGCCCTAAGAAGTTGGAAAGTTAGGAAACACCATTTAATATTTTAGTCCTTGAATTCAGTATTAAGTTGTATCTAGAAAGGCCCTCTACCCTCTTAGTTTTTGAAGCTATGACTGTATTGTTCCATCTTTGAATGTCCCGTAGTTCATTATCTGTGCAATAAATAAGGCCTTGCACGATCTACTTGTCAGAAAAGACCTAACATAAAATAATAAAAAACAAATCAGATGAGATTGTACCCAGATGCAAGAAAAAGTGTATGTAGCAAATCTTGTCACCTTATGATAATAATGTTCTAAAGCTATATCAGTTTTTCCTAACTGTAATTATATAATGTTGAAATGCTCTCTTTGGCCCTATCTATACAAAGGACCTTTGCCACACTAGTTCTGAAAATCTTACTATATCTTCAACATAGCTTTAATATTCATTATCAAACATACTTTTTGAGGCTGTTTGTCATCAAGTTTGTTAGGGTAGGTACCATTCTTAGTTGACACCCAAAAAAAAGAATTGTGTTTCCATAAAGATTTCACAATCAACTACTAAAACATTGAACTGCAAGTAAAATTATCACACAAATCACATTTATCGTAAAAAACAGAGCAGAAATATGTCAAGACATCAAGTTGTGAAGAGAGGAAACCACTTGATGAAAGGAAATTGGACATATATTAAAAGTTGGCAAGGCATTTATAATGATCTCATAATACACGTCAAAATTTCAAGAGAGAATCATCAAGAGAATGTAGGGGAAAGAAGAAAAAATGGGTTAAGGGAGACCTATTGAAATCTATTTAGAGAATAAATGATGAAGAAATTAATGAATAACACCCTCATGCTAAGTACCAAACATCCTATGTATGCTGGACACTTGTGAAGGATTTACAACTCAAATATTCCCTTGGGTCACTCTTAATGTAACTCCCATATTCCCTAATAAGGAGAATAAGTGCTCATATGAAACTTTATTTTCATAACATAAAATTGTATTCTTATAGAAGAGAAAAATTTAAAAGATAACCCTTTAGCAGCCATAACTAGCCATGGGAAGAAGTACAACAAAAACTACTAGTATCAACGTTACAAAGCATTTTTACCATCATAAAAATGTTAAAAATAAATGGCTATTCCAATTATAAATTAGACATCAGACAGTAACATGATTGGAAGAACCTCATATATGAGTGCACAGTTTTCCATTTCAAAATTCTCTTAATTCATAACGTATGAGAGAATGAACATGTTGGCACTTGTTTGTAAGGCATCATGCTTTCACCACATTCAAACCATGCAAGAATCTGCTCTCTCATACTGGACACTATGGTTGGATTTCAAAGCCTCACCTCCAAAGGGGTTTTCCACTAGGGGGAACCCATTGTGTTAGCTGAGAAATGTTGTACGCATACAAAAAGTTATCATATTCAATTTCAAGATAAATCTTCTCTTTCTGTCGAGTTCAACGTTATGCTCCAATGCTTTATATCTTGTCTAACTTTGTCATTTTTCTTCCATAATTTTGCAGGGACAAGGAAAAATAACTTTATAACACTATCGGCAGAGCAAAAAATGGAATTCGATTATTAAGAAACAGTGATCATCACTCATAGTCCCTGATTTCAAGAACTATCTTTCTTCAGCAAATTCTCTTACAGAAAAACTACCTTGTTTTAGCAAAATTTTATCAATACTACATATATCAGTAATTTTAGCAAGCTTTGTCCACATTCAAGGGTTTTCATTATCCAAGTATAGCAATGTTCACTACTTTCCATCAACTTTAAGCAAGATCTGTCAATAAATGAGATGTTTGAATTTGTAGAGTACATGTTGTTCCTTGTGAGTGTCAAATAAAAAGTTTCAACCTAAAACTTCCTTTCAACTTATTGTCGAGCACCCTAGAAGGGTATGGAATTTTTTTGAAACCATAAATTGACAGGGCAAAGTATGATGGTGCATGTAATGCTTAATTATTTATTTAATCCCTAGTTGTGCACTTAAAAAATGCCAACATTTTTTTGTTATTTTTTTAACGATCGCTTTCACTTGTAAAGACATGTGCATCAAGTAATGGACAAAATGTGTTTTAAAATTCAAAATGACACCATATGGGGAGTTGCACGCCTTTGAAACAAATATAAAAAATTTGCAAAACCCAAATTGTGCAGCTGAGGCATGTGACAATTTAATGCCCTCCCATTTGCAGCCTTGAGATGTCTTGGTCTCTACATTGTTTTTCGACTGTTTGAGGGGGTGCATAGGTTGTATCGGTGCTTGTTGCTTTGAGTGTTTTTGGTGTTTCAGTTTCACCACTTTCTATGTTAATCTTGTTGTGGCTTATGTTCTTGCTCTGCTTTATGTGTTTGGAATCTGGACCACTTGGATGTTTTGAGATGGCATTCCTCAACATGCTGGTTGTTGGCGTTTTGTTTGCATGGTGTTTCATGTACTCGGCTCGCTCACAGACTCGCAAGTCTTTCCAAGTCCGAGTCAAGTCCAAAGAGTCCTCGAACTATGGTTTGGGCCACTTGAATGTTTTGAGATGGCATTCCTCAACATGTTGTTTGTTGCTGTTTTGGTTGCATGGTGTTTCATGTGTTGTAGGGAGTCAAATTTATTGTGAGGATTTGATGTAATTTGTCCTTGAGATGCATATGTATGTTTATATGCCCGGTTTGTCATAATGATTTATTTCATGGTTATCAATGTGTATCAAGATTATATGTTTTATATAATGCTGAACCTCATTGGATGATTTTAATGTGCTTCGGTTGTTATAAATTGTGTAGGTACGCTTGATGTATGCATTGAGTGGATACAAATCCAAGATTATTTCTACACCTGATATGCAAATTTGAGTTATTCCCCCAACAATGGTTAATTGCAGATGTCACTTTGGGCTTATGTGTTCGGAAGCCACTATTGCTCTCAATTGAGTGCAAGATGAGTCTGTTTTCCCTTATGATTTCAGATCTGGATAGGTGGTGATTCAGGTATCCATGTGTTGAGGAAAATCTGTAAATGCATCATTTTATTATAGTTGTTTATTTCTTGATTTCATGCAATTATATTTTAAGATAAAATTTTGCATCTGAATACTGCCTAATGCATTGGGAATTGGGAAATTGGAAAAGAAAAGGACAATTTTCTATCTAATGTTCTAATGCCAAACAAGCAAACAGTTATGAGAAGGCTACTCATATTATAATTATCAATTATGGCGCTGTGGATAAGAGTCAGTGAATACGCCTATGATACATGCCAATAACAGTGGAGTGATCAAGCATCAATAACGCTCAGCAATTAAGGATGATGATCAGAATGTCTGAAGGCAGTGATTCATTCATGATTAAGTGAATGATTTATCTATAATAAAGAGTGTGATTAACAACTCTCCAATACAGTGATTTATGAGACTTCAATAATAGCAATTCCTTATTAGAGTGACAACACTTTGAAGACAAACAGCTATTAATAAAAACTTGTCGACTTAATAAGAAGATGAGGTTTAGTAACTTCATTACTACAAAGACAAAGGACAGTGATCAGCTAGTGTAAAAAGATAAATCAATAAGGCATGTGGAGATTTGTTACAATGTAGAGAATGCATTGATTACATACAATTACAATACTAAGAGAAACAATTTCAGTACCTATCGAACAGGAGTATCATTGAGGGCAGATAAGGGTTGATTTGTTAAGAAACTGCTGTGTGAGAAACAATGTTAAAAAAGAGTTTTCATAAAAAGTTATTAAAGAAGTGATTTGTAACCAAAATGTGCGAACCATTTCAAATAGGATAACTTCCCATATGAAGGGATGCCTCTTTATGTTATGTTATTTTACTTTGCTAGATGAACAATTCTTTACTAATGCAATGGTTACAATATTTTGAAATGCAATGATGAATAAGTGGTTCAATTATGTTATACTACATTATTGTGGAAATGATGAATTTGACATTGGTTAGATGAACAAGAACCAAGACCTATATGTGTTTTGATAAACAAATGTGTACTTTATAATTTAGAACATGTTTATGTATATGCTCAATGTTCATAAGATGTCGGCTGACTACATTTTTTGTGTGCAAGTGGATGCAGGAGCCTGATGTCCTCCGAGAAGGGAGCAAGAGTATCATCAAGTAGGTGTAAGATCCAAATAAAGGATTAAACTGTCGTCTGAATCTCTAGGTAAGTGCCACGTCTAGGGATTTTAACCTAATTTCCTATAAACCCTGAGTAAGTGCCATGTATAGAGTTTAAACCTAGTTTTGTAGGCCAAGAACTAGGTTTCAATTATGTCAACTGTTAAGTTTTAGGATGGCTGCAAATGTAATGGCACTGCCTAGATTGTATATGGTATGTCTTTTACAAATGCAACAATCTATCTTTCTTTTAAATTGGGAGAGAGGCTAGGAGAGACATGTCCCTTCATGGGACATGTCTATTCAATATAATTTAATTAATCTAATAATGTTCATCAATCAATTATTAATTTAGAATAATAGATTTATTATTGAATATAAAATCTCATATGATTAATAATAATATAATATATATTACTATTAATCAACTTATATTATATGTATTCGAAATGATCATACGACTGAAGCTACAAACATTAACACTCCCTCTTAGCTAGGGAGGATGATCAAACAAAATGTGTAGTGGTCTCCTGTGTCAACACTTATGACCCTCACCATAGCTACACAAAACATC
>MU225683.1:1932143-1981669 GCA_018584345.1 Thuja plicata | reverse complement strand
GAGCTGCTACAGCAGTTCATACTAGTGGCGTGAGTCATTGGAGGTCACTCTGGCAGCGTTTAGCATATTGCGCCAATTTGGGCATTGGTTATTGTGAGCATACTCAGCCAGCAAGCTATACCAGCTGGGCGTGGGGTTTTTTCTGGGCAAAATTAGCAAAGGTTGCAGCAACCAGCAGCTCTTATATTCAAACACGGATTGTATTAAGGTACCAAACTTCATTAGTTCTGAAAGCAAACTTATTGGAACAGCTATAGACATTTCCAGAATTTTATATGTTTTGTATCCAGTTATTGTTATTGCTATCAATTTGCTGCTGTCACTATCTTTACATTGTACCACATTTTTCTGGAATTATCAAATAAAATCATTCCTTCTGCAACTCCTGTCTAGTTCTATAAGATAATCAAAACACTTACAGGAAAACATAATTATATTAATAAAATTTATAGCAGCAGCAGAGTAAATATCCACTTGGGATATTTCACTACACCAAGTTACCCCCTAAAATTTACAAACTTGTCCGAACTCAGAGAGTTGGTGAGGATGTTTGAAATCTGATCCTCAGTTGGAACATACTGCAACTGTTTTGATCCATCTTCTACAAGCTTGCAGATGAAATGACAATGAAGCTCAACATGTTTGGACTGCTCATAGAAGACTGGATTTTTTGCCAGTTTCAGCACCCCTTGATTGTCACAGTACAAGGGTGAAGGACCTACTTGAGAGATTTGCATGTCAGAGAGCATCCTTTGAAGCCAAACTGCCTCACAAGATGCCTTAACAGTTCCCTACTATTCTGCTTTGGTCGAGGAAAGAGCTACTACCTGTTGCTTCTTGTTGGTCCATGTGATTGCACCTGTACCCAAACTAAAGACATACCCATAAGTAGACCTTTTGTCATCAACAGAGGTTGCCCAATCTGAGTCTGTAAAACCAATAAGCATAGGATCTTTACTTCTATGGTACAGAATGAAAAAATCAGGAGTGCCCTTCACATATCTCAGCACATGTTTTGCAACAACCCAATGTTCATCTTTTGGGGCTATCAAGAAGTGAGAGATGTAGCTCACAGCATAGCTGAGGTGGTCTAGCGACGGTGAGAAAGATGAGGATGCAACTAGTTGCCTAAACATTGCTTCATACACAATAGGTGAATCCGATTTGGCTGATAGCTTTAGCCCTTTCTCTATAGATGTAGATGTGTAATGTCCCGTTTTCTAGGCCATTAACTTATGATGTGTCGTTAGCCCATTTTGTCTTGGTCCTGTGGGCTAACCAGGACTTTACAGGGATCGGAGTGAGAATTGGCCTAGACAATTCCAGTTTCAGGCCAATCAGAGTGTTTCAGCAGGGTTTCCAGATACTTACTATTTATAGTAAGTCAGCGGGCTTAGTATTCTTGGTATTTCAATGTTGGTTTGAAGCTTCTCGCCGAGACCTTTCCAACGAGCTATCACACATGATTATCCGAGTCCATTTGATCAATAATTTTAATGCCTGAATATTAAATGATTTATTAATAAAGTGACTATTAAACTAAAGTACATAATATTATGTCACTTTATTATTAAAAGAGCACTTGAATCACTTTAGTGGGAGTTGATATTTTAAAGGGAAAATAAAGAGATAGAAAAAAGAATATGAAGAGTCAGGCAGAAGGGAAATGAAGAGTCACAGGGTTGTGCTTTAAAGAACTGTGAGAGGCTCATTCTCAACATGCTTGTTTTCTCTCTTGAAGAGTTCTGGGAAGCTTTAGCTATTAGCAGGTTTGAGGATGGAAACCCTCGAGCTTGGAGGCAGTGGACGGAAACCCACTGTCAGTTGGAGACATCGTGCAGGTGTTTCACATAGTGTTTCACATAGTGTTTCACGTTCATACTTCTGGTATCCAGTCTTGCTGTAATTTTTAGTAACTACAATTGGATTTTTTGTTATTGTTCTACTGAAGAATTAAATGCAATAATGTTTGTTGAAACTTCATTTCAACTGGGTATTTGTATTTTGCAGGATAAATTGGAAAACATTTGCATGCGAAATTATTTATTAAATTTTGGGGGAAAATATCCATTGGGATATTACAATGGTATTAGAGCTGGTTTTCCTACCAGCCTGTGAAGTTTTAGCAGAACAAATTTATAGAAAGGTTTTATCAGAGACAAATTTACAGTCTGTAAGGTTCAGAAGGGCAAAATTAAGAAGACAAATTTGTAAGGATCAATAATTTGTTTCAGAATCAAAGAGATAAATCCTTAGTTAATAAATAAATTATTATACTGTGAATATTTTATATCCAATGGTGAGAACTCCTAATTTGTTCGGCATCAATATTTACCTGAAATTAAAGAGCTGAACCAAAATACAGTTGCGGCAAGGTATTAATATTTAATAATTGGTTGGGCAAATGTTCGGGGGTTTATCTTATATTTCAATGTACCCTCAATTTACAAATATTTTATTTGCATTAGGAGAGGACTTGGGGCTCGATTAATGTTCTGGCAAATTCCTCTGCATTTTAAATTTTTGCTTTTGTCGTGGATTTATTATTGGCTAGTATTTTTCTGAGTTAATAACAGTATATTGAATAGAACACATTGGTAGCAGGACCCAGTTTGGGAACAAAATGATTAGACAATGAATATTGTTATTCATCGGTTTATTGTTGGATGAGTATTGGCGGAGGATTAATATATTTGATGGGACTTAATAATCCTTCCCTATTGTATGCACGATATAAAAACATAAATATTTCAGGCTATACGTTAAAGTTATCGGGTTCAATAAAAGATTGTGCATTAATATATGTGGTGTTCGATTTAATATTTGTAATATTTCAAAGTCGGTCAAATGAGCTAGCATAGCAAGATTAAGGTCATGGTTAATAAAACCGCTCCCAAGGAATATGTCTGAAGACTATAGTCGAGCCTAAACTAATAATTGGTGCAAATACATTGAAAGCTTATCGTCGTATTAATGTTCAAACCGTGAAGGCTATGAGAGCTCGAAATACTACCAGGTGTTGTTTTAATTGGCGTAGGTGATTTTATTGTGCATAGGTCATTTCAGATTCAGCTTTCTCTCCTTGGAAGTCTGCCTTCACATTCTTCATCACGGAACTTCATTTCTTGGTGTGGTTGCGTGTTATCCCTGTTCCATGAGTCGAGTATTGGAAAATTCAGACTTAGCGTAGACATCACCTATTCTGTGTGTGGTTTTCTTCTACTACTATGGGAATTTGAAGGAAGAACCTTGAGCCGATTCCCTTGTTATCATGTTTGTCGAGAAAGATTGTTGTCGTTTCATCTTTAACGAGCCTTTGTCATTCCATTGGCGTAAAAAGGAAATGGAATGATCATTTAGCATAGAATTGCTTCTAAGCAGGAGTTTGGCAGGTTGACTTGCATTTGAAGCAATAAAGTTGTTTCTGGCTATGTGCGTATTCATTGCTAGACATAGCAATCTTGTATACTTGTTAGGGAGGATTTGTTGTTGAGTGAAGACAAATATTTCATCTAGCAGTTGAAAGGAGGATGTAAATATCTCTGTCGAGCCAATCATTCCAGTTACAGGGCACGACAACATCATTCACGGACCAAGCACCTTCCCAAAGGCACAAGAAAGAGGATTTGTAGCAAACAGGATTCGACAATTACCAATTTCACTCCCAAAGAACAAAGAAATATCTACCTTTTCAACAAGTTTTGTAGACATCATCACGGCAAGGCTATTATAAAGTTGGAAAAATAATTGAGTGTCTGTCATTAGGAAATGCAGAAACGAAGATAAATATTCCTAGGGAAATAAATACATTTACAGAGTTTGGGAAGGGCTTACAATCTCTCTACACTCCTATTGACACGGCAAACTGCAAGTCTACACAGCCAAATCGATTCAGTAAAGATACTTAGAAATGAGCACAACCTCTCAACCTTGGTTTTAAGTAACGAGTATGCAAAGGGAGTCATTTCTTCCTAAAGCAAATTACTCCTTATAAGTCCTTAGTGAGTATTAAGGCCAACCAAAATTTATAAAGCGTTGGAAGTGATTGTTTGGCTCCACTAGCTTATTCAACATTCAGTTGTAAAATCAGGAACTATACTGGACAAGCTTTTCAGTTATATTTGGCGTCTTTGAGCAATACACTGAATGTTATCTTTTGGCAGGTCTATTCTAGAACTCATTGTTGCTTACTATAGAAGTCAATCTCTGGCCAACAATTTATCTGGGCAAATCTAATTACATTTGTGGGACACAGAGAGGAGTTTCCTTGGTTTGGAAAAAACAGTTTATCCTGACAGCAAACATACAGTGTGGTGGCATTCTAGATGAGAAAGGGAGAATTCGAATGTGGAATCCATGGATGAAAAAGAATGACTCGATGAATGCTCACGACTATGTTTGTAATAAGGCCATCTCTGAAACGTTTCAATTCTTGCCTGCTCAGTTTTTGGATGGTCCAATATACATGCATGTTCTGTGTAAGTCTGAATATCATTCCTTCAAATTGAGAACAAATGCAAACTATTTGACAAAATTCTTGGAAGAAAAATAGACGCATAACAGAGCAGCTCACTATAGTTTGAGGCTTGTGGTATGAAACCTGTATAAACTAAACCCATTTGTTCCAAACAGTTTGAACATTTACCTGCAGAGACAAGTAGTATCTAGCTATGGGAAAGATGCATTGTTTGGAAAAAGCCTTGAATGATCTTGTTAAGTTACAGCAACAATTAGTCCCAACTTCACAACCTGATAAAAGGACTGAAATACTCGGCATGTATGATGAGCATAACACACTTCCTCCACAGGTTCAGAAAGAATTAACCTTCTCTAGTTTCATGGACTTTCATCCAAAGCTACAGCTCAAGACTTTGATGGCAAAGAAGCAGTACCATGAGTTGGCTCGAGATCTCCTTGCACAAGATAGGTGCAGAAATCAATATGAAGAGTTTTCAGCTGCCATTATACAGCCCATAAGTGAACAAAAAACTAAACCAGTTATTGAAGAAAAGCCTTATGAGGTTGTCATCGAAGCGGGAGATTGTAAAACAAATATTGAATCAATGCATGAACGAGAGGCTAAAGAGGAGGCAGCAAATGTAGAGGTTACAAGATGTTTTACTAAAGAAGAGCAACCAACTTCCATTGATTTTCGGCCTACACTTGATCAAGGAAAAGATGTAAGCGATTGCACAAGTCTACTAATAGGTAGCTTGGAGGTAGAGGTATCCTACGAGGCTGCCTACACTAGTGCACTTGTTGAGCATGTTGACAGCTCATGTGAGTATGTTGTTCAATCAGCTAATGATGAAGACTCCAATTACTTTGTTAGTGTTAAAGCTTTCATTGGAACGGGTGAATTTGTCCCTATTTTTGGTGTGAATTCTTCTTGTGATGGATTTGTTTTTGATCATAGTGCTGTCCCTATTCCCTTTACACCGCTGGACATGAAAGATAACATTCTTAGCATTGATATGGGTGATGTGTACTCGTCTACTTCATGTGTATCAGATTTCTCTCACACACCTACTTGTTTCCCGAATTTGGAGAGTCAAATGAAAGTAACGGAAAATAAAATTATTGCAACAGTACCACGTTTTGATGACATATATGGCATAATTGACAAACACCTTTGGAAGGGACAGTTGGAGAGGAAACAAAAGGGACTCAAAGAGGAATTTTCGCAGTTGTTAGCGATCCAAGAAGGGCTGAAAACAATGAAATCAGATTATCTACACCTTTCAGATCATGATCATCTCTTTGATCTCACATAGATTTATTCAGAAGCATTCAGCAAGAAGGAAGAAGTAGACACACGTACCAATGAGCTCAAAAATGCTAAGGACACCCTAGAGGATACCTTAGTGGCACTTCGGGTAGCTGAAAATCAGATTGTTGAGCTTAATCAGAAATTAAATTTGTCACGCTCTACTTTAGCTCAACATTCAGATGTAACAGTTGAGGAGGACCAACTGGTAACCGAAGTTGATGAACTTCGAGTGGGTGAGTTGGTACAAGAAGGTTTCATTAGCAGCAGTGAGATAGTTGCATGTGAGCATGATGTTGATTGTAAATCAGCTGTGAATGAGAAGAACTCGCATAATGATACAAATTGCAGCTTTGAGGTTAAGACTTTAACTTGGAGTGCAAATCAGTTTCAGCAGGTTGAACCTCTTGCTGTAGTTTATGAAAATGTGTACCCAGAAATGGAAGCAGTAGCACAAGCCGTGGACTAGATTGATCAGGATGAGTATGATTCATTTGCATTCAGTAAGCCAATTTTGTTTAGTGATGAGCCATTGACTGAAGGATTGTATCATCCATTGTGGGATGAAGGGTTGCCATCCTAGAATATGTGACTAGAGGCTGCAAGTATTCGACTCAGATGATTATGGGAGATCACTTGCAAGGACACCAGTCAATTTTCCATCATACTGATATGTATCCAAGAGGGTTGGTTACTTCTATATCACAGAGATTTCATACAAATACATGGTTACAAGGTGATTATGGTGTCAGTAGCTGCAAGCTGGATTACTTGCAGAGTCAGCACATCCGTGGGAGTCTAGCAAAGGTTGGAAATAGTTGTGGGGTTGCAGATACCTTCAATGATTTGTATCTCATCATAGCCGATGGATGTGAGAGCAGTTTGCTTTGGAACCCGAGTGATGACAGGTTTAGCACTGTAGTTTGGGTTGGTTCCATTGATTGGCTTCACTATTTCTGGCATGGTGAAGATGAGATCAGAGTTGAGCAGCAGGAGTTTGAGGATCTTCGTGGCATGCTTCTATTCAGAGTTTGTGGTTCCTTGCTTGCACCGGGATTACAGTAAAGGTTCACAGTTGAGCATTGTAGCATGTTCAATACACTGAGAGGATATTGGTTCATCCTTGGCCTTCTTGGGCATGTTTTGATTTTGTTGGATTATTCTTGTGCGCAGGGGTTGGATAGTTCTTCCATTGGATTACTCCACCATTTCCTGCAAGGCGACGTTGTGATTGTGTCAGTTTGGCAGGTATCATCAGTTCCATTGGTGCAGGTACTACAGGAGTTGGTTGGTGATATCAAGGATATTACACAGGTCTTCACTTGGGATCTAGATGGAGCTTTCCCGTGGGTGGTTATGTATCAGGGAGCTGGTTGGAGAGATTTGTTTCGTCCATTTTTTTATAGAGGTTGGCATAATTATTGAGCCCCCACCACCACTTGACATTAGAGGCGTATGTGATTATAGCTAGAGTGAGGTTCTAAGTTGGATTGAGGGTGTTCTCATACATGATAGTAACACATTGCAAGTTGCCTCGACTTATTATGCACATGGGGTGATTTGGGATCCTGGCATTCAGTTGATTGGTGCATTGGTTCATAGTGAGTTGCTTCACAACTCCGGGGTAGGAAATGTTTATACCACTGTAGCGCAGCAGATGGGAAAAGCATCATTCTTGAGGCGAGTATGGGATCTAAGCATTTGGTTTCTGCAGTCAGGAGTAGATTGCTTGAGGGCAAGCAATCTCTAGGAAGGGAGGACTATAATGTCCCCTTTTTTAGGCCATTAATTTATGATGTCGTTAGCCCATTTTGTCTTGGTCTCGTGGGCCAACCAGGACTTTACAAGGATCGGAGTGAGAATTGGCCTAGGCAATTCCAGTTTCAGGCCAATCAGAGAGTTTATGCAAGGTGTCCAGATACTTACTATTTATAGTAAGTCAGCGAGCTCAGTATTCTTGGCATTTTAGTGTTGGTTTGGGAGTGTCTCGCCGAGACCTTTCCAACGAGCTATCACACATGATTATCCGAGTCCATTTGATCAATAATTTTAATGCCTGGAGATTAAATGGTTTATTAATAAAGTGACTATTAAACTAAAGTACATATTATTATACGTCACTTTATTATTAAAAGAGCACTTGAATCACTTTAGTGGGAATTGCTATTTTAAAGGGAAAATAAAGAGACAGAAAAAGGAATATGAAGAGTCAAGCAGAAGGGAAATGAAGAGTCACAGGGTTGTGCTTTATAGAGCTGTGAGAGGCTCATTCTCAGCATGCTTGGATTATGTTTTGATTGTTTTTCTCTCTTGGAGAGTTCTGGGAAGCTTCAGCTTTCAACAAGTTTGAGGATGGAAACCCTCAAACTTGGAGGCAGTGGACGGAAACCCATTTTCAGTTGGAGACATCATGCAAGTGTTTCACATAGTGTTTTAGGTTCATATTTCTGGTATCCAGTCTTCCTGTAATTTTCTGTAACTACGATTGGAATTTTTGTTATTGTTCTGCTGAAGAATTAAATGCAATATTGTTTGTTGAAACTTCATTTCAACTGGGTATTTGTATTTTGCTAGATAAATTAGAAAACATTTACATGTGGAATTATCTATATTAAATTTTGGGGGAAAATATCCATTGGGGATATTACAAGATGCAAGTTTACAATTGTGCATTCAAAACTTATCCAACAAACTCTTGGCATGCTTTGACTAAGAAATAGAACATGTGGCTATTTGTTTGTCAAACTTCTACACTGAGACAATAATGTAGAAGTCCGAAGTATGTCATATCAAATGAGTCGCACAAATTATGTTTGATCTTCTCGATCAAATGTGTTGCACTTCCAGTGATGATCAGGTCATCAACATAGATGACAAGAAGGATATCACCACCAATATTCTCAACATATAGATTGGGATCGGAAGGACTTCTTTGAAAGCCTTATCAATTTTTATGTATCAAGCCCGAAGAGCCTATTTGAGGCCATAGAGTGCTTTCACCAATCTGCATACCTGGTGTTCTTTATCGGCAACCTTAAGACCTGGAGGCTACGTCATATAGACGTCTTCCTACAACTCGCCATTTAGAAATGCACTCTTGACATCTGTTTGATGGACTTTCCATCAAAACTAGGTTGAAATAGCGCGGACAAACTAAATTGTATTCAAATTGGTTGTGGGAGCAAATGTCTCCTCATAGTCGATACCCTCTTTCTATGAGAACCCTTTGGCTACCAACCTAACCTTGTACTTATCAAGAGTTCCATCAGCCTTATACTTGACTTTATACATGCATTTACAGGACCCATAACTTGTTTCCATAGCTTGTTTCCACTCAAGTATTCCTTTAGCCTCTGAATATGCCTGAGGCTCATAAACACTGTGAATGTTGGCCATAAGAGCAAAGTTAACTGTGTTCTACTACTTGCTCTTGCGTCTAGTTGATCTACCCTCAATGAGTTCATCATCATGAAGATCACCAATAGTCTTGGCCCACCACTTAGGCCAGAGAGTAAAAGCACCTACATCCAAGTCAAAAAGTATCAACGTCACCTAAGGTGCCTAGAACAAAGTCATCTGGATGAGGATCAAAATTTTCCTAAGGAAAGTTAGGTGGTGCAATATCATGCTTGGGAGACTCCACAACTTCAAAGTTGAAATCATCTGAACCCCTCCCATTAGGTGGACCTATGATAAGACGAACACCCAAATCTGTAATCTTGAAAGGTTGATCCTCAAGGCTCAAAACAGGAGAAGTGAAAGGACGCTTGTTCTTCATCGAATACAACGCCACGACTAAATATGAGACGATGAGTCCCTACATCAATCAATCGATAAGCTTAGTGGTTATCATTGTAGCCTGTGAACATCAATTTCTAGGTTTTGGAATCCAATTTTGTGCACTAGGCATCTGGAATCCAAACATAAGTAGTAGACCCAAAGACTTTCAAATGACTTATTTTGGCTTCCTTCCGAACTAGGCTTCCTTTGGGGTCATCTTCTTAATGGCCTGTGCGGGAGACTGGTTCAAAAGATAGACTACAGTGTAAACTGCTTCAGCCCAAAAAAAAATTGGAATGTTTTTGTGCTCCAACATAGACCAGGCCATCTCAGTGATTGTGCAGTTTCTCTACTCAACAACACTATTTTGTTGAGGGGTGTAAGGTGTGGCAAGCTAACGCTTAATGTCATGTATTGCACAGAAGTTGAAGAAATTAGAAGAACAAAATTACCCCCCATTATCTGACTTAAAAGTTAAGAGTGACTATCTGGCAATCCGACTCTTTTTCCACTAAGGCCTTAAACTTCTGAAACATGTTAAAAAACTCTAATTTGTTTTTAAGAAAATAGACCCACATTCTTCTACTAAAATCATCACCAAATAATAGAAAATGCCTGGATCCAATGACCGATGGAATGTTCATTGGTCCACAGACATTTGCATGAACCAACTGCAAGACTTTGGATGCTCTCCAAGTGTTACCATCTGAAAACATAGTCTAATGTTACTTTCCAGCATGACAAGCTCCGCAAACTCCATGAGTCTAAATCTCAAGTAGCCCAAAAAACAGACCCTCCCGAACTAACTGAGAGAAATAGTGAACATTCAAGTGCCCAGACTACTGATGCCAAAGATTGGTGGTGGAAGAACTTTTGGCAACCATGGCGTGCTCCTGAGAATCACCAATATCAACGTCTAAAAAGACCATGATCCTCAAGGCCAACAACAATTGTAGTACGAGTCTCCTTGTCAACAAAGCTACACTTGTGAGAACTAAAGACGACATCCAGTTGTGCAAAATGACGCATAATCTGACTTACTGACAATAGATTGAGCTCCATACCTCGCACAAAGTATACATTGAGAAATATCAAATTTATCCCACCAGACGTGATCTAAGAGTTTCCCTTTCTAACAACAATAAACTCTTCGCTACTTGTAAAGATAACTGAATCAATGTAAGGTGTGTATTCTGTAAACCAATCCCAGCGATGTGTGAAGTGTCAAGAGGTGCCAGAATCAATGTACCAAACAAATGATTTCACATGATCGGATGGGTGTTTGGCCATGAACACATACAAGGCACACTCTTGTTCAAAATGTGTGGCAGCATGGGCCTTTTGCTGAGAGCCTCCCTGTCTAGATTGCTCAAGGCCAATAATTTCATGCAATCTTTCTTCATATGGCCATACTTATGACAATAATTGCACCAATATTCTTCTTAGGATTATCTGAAGATTTATCTTGTTCCTTCTTCTAGGAAGGCTTGCCTTTACCTTTGCTATCTGAGGCTTTTGCTGAGAAAGCCTATTCGGTAGAGGAAGTGTTGATGGTGGACCCGACCTGTTGTTTTTATCGATCCTGCTATACAAGCTTGTTGTAGAGATGAGGAAACTTGAGATCCACACTGGAGGAAGTGATATTGAGTGTCTCAATGAAATGCTCATATGAACGTGGCAGACTCTTTGATGTAATGAATACAATGTCCTTTTCCATCGTACGACCAATACCCTCCAGTTGGTCGCGAATATCCTTGATCTGTCAGATGCTCCTGCAAGGAAAACTCATTGATCATGATTGAAAACAGTTGGTTCTTGAGAAAGAACGCACTGCTTTTATCTAAGGTTTCAAGGAGATCCTTCAAGAGTTTCCAAATCTCTACAACTGTCTTGCTAGATGGCACTTGTGGCAACTGATCATTGGCAGACATAATCTGATGAGCATCACCGCTTCACGAATTCACTCATCATATTTGTCTTGGTCTTTTCTCGCCGTCATGGGTCGAGACTGAGTACCCAAAACAACCTGATGAAGGCACCGATAATGAAATATCATCATCATGCACTATTTCCAAGTGTTGTAGTTGCGGTCGTTAAACTTCCGACTGTGTTGCAACATAATGTTGGTTAAAGATGTCATCACAAATATTGAGGACAAAAAGAGTAACCTTGTGAAGGCACAAAAATCAAGGTAAACGTTGTTGAACTAAGCACAGAAACAACTGACACAAATCCCAAGGCAAAACAAGCTCGAAACCCTACCACAGATTTTGAGGGACAAATTCCAAGATAAAAATCAAAATCCTAGGACACAAATTAACAAACCTCATTTTTCAGAGAAAAATAGTAAAAAATCTTGCAGAAAATGGCCAGAAAACTCAGTGCCACCACAAAAACCCTATATATGTGGAAGAAAAAACCCAGAAAAAATTTGATTTATAAGAAATCGCAGCTGCAACTGTGAGTTGAAGATGTGGAGGAAAAAGGCAGAGAAACCCCCTTCTTCGAACTGCGACCTCAAAAAAAGCTCGGCAAAAGAACAGAAAATGCAAGGGTCTGAGAAGACATTGCAGACGACGCAGGTTGGAGAAGAAAGCTCGCGACTTCAAAGAAAACAACATCCAAACAAATCTTGAGCAGAAAACGTGATAAAAATTGCATTAGAAAAATGCAAGTCACGAGAAAAAACTTCGCGCAACTAGGAAAGATACAACCCATGGTCTTGAAAAACCTCATGTGATTTTAACAGAAGAAATGAAATGGGATTTGCAGAAAGAAGCAACATGCAATGAGGAACAACTGACGCACGATTTGCAAGAAAAAAAACACACACAATGAGGATGAACAGACGCGCAATTTCACCGAGTTTTAAAAAAAAAAATCGAAAAAAAAAAAAAGAAATTCCTTCCCTAATACTATGTTACAGTTATTTGACGTTNAAAAAAAAAAACACACACAATGAGGATGAACAGACGCGCAATTTCACCGAGTTTTAAAAAAAAAAATCGAAAAAAAAAAAAAGAAATTCCTTCCCTAATACTATGTTACAGTTATTTGACGTTTAATTAATGAAACTAAAGGTTACATTTATAACCAACTATAGGACGATTTTTTAAATATAAACGATTGTAATCTAAACAAAATTAGAAACAAACTAAAGAAAACTAAAACTTACAAAAATACAATAAATGACCATTAAACAATTAAATATTACTTTAATAAAAAGCCGTATAAAGAAGTTCATTCTTGGGAATTGGACGGGTTTAAGCAAAGATTGGAGAAAACAGAGGAAGAAAGCGGAAAGAGAGCTGAAGAAAATTTGGCATTGGTAACTAGCTGCAGGAATCAAAGTGCAAATTTTACAGGCATGAACAAATCCATATTTTCTATTTCTTCTTGAAAACATAATATCCTTTGGAACAGCAAGTTTATAGTTTTAAAGTCTTAAGAGAAATGTATGGAAGTTTATTTTCACTAGCATAGTCATGCATGTCTTCTTGAAAGATATTACGCAAAAGCTAAATGGTAGCTCTTTTCTTTTTAACTCTTGGAAGTTTAAACTTGATGAAGAATAGCATATGAATTTGTAAAGAAGACCACACCTCAGCTCATTAGTAGAGCTTTAGCTTGCTGGTTACATGCAAGTCTTGAATGATTTTCTTGACTCAGCTCAATAGCTAGAGATTTACATGAAAGTCTCATATAGGAGAGACAGAGCTAAATATAGTGTATCAGGAAAAACTTTTAAATGCACTCTTTCATGCGGTAAATTAATCAACTTAATTAACAACTGAAAGTTGATTGGTGTTAGGCCATACCTCTAAATCCATTTTAAATGATGTAATCGTAAATAACAGTGAAATCATCAATTGAGACTGTCCATGGAGACCAGTCTGTGCACCAAGAGCTTACTTTCAAATACAATAATGCATTCATCTCTGTACACCTTCCGGGATACATGAGGTTGCCATGGTTATGCTCAATTCCCACTAGCAGTTGTTTACCAGATTTAATTGAGAACTTAATTATAACCAAATCAAAACCAGAGTAACATATTAACTTTGTTTGGGTAGGCCTAAGCTGATTTCCGATTGCAGATGGTTAGAAAACATAGAGTTGTGATGGAAGCATGACTTCAGGAGAGCAAATATAGCTCAGAATGAATGAATTTAAAAATGTGCAGAGCTGACACATAAATATAATAAAAAGAAAGATTACAATTTAAAATAACAATTGTCTTGATAACAACTCTTATGGAATATCTTAATGAGATATGGAAATCCTACTTAGACTGCAATTAAACCTTTGTCACTAGCATAGATGCTATGGGTACGAACCCTAATGTCATTTGCTATAACTGAGTAATGATTCTATTTAGACCAACTGGGTCAAGAGAAAGTTATAATTTTGAGTAGGGTGGTGAACAAGGGTTGCACGCAAGACGTGCCTGTTGTAAAAGAACCCTTGGCCAAGGTGTCGCGTTACTTAGCAAGCGTTTGTTTATTCATAAGACCCGGCTACATCTCTTAGTCAGTAAGGTCATACTAGATAGGAGTTAACCTAGTGTATGACCGACTAGAGTAGTGTAGGGCCTAAACAAGAGCTCAAATGGAAATAGATCCATCAGATGTTACGCCCTCGTGCAGGGCAGGGCCATTCTCTAGTTGGAGGATGTGCAGGGAACCATTTGGTTCATGGTTGTAGGCAAAGCACCTCGATGATGCTGCCCCTCTAGCAAATAGTCAGATATACTTGGAAACACCCTGATATGTTTCAAAATTGTATCAGGTTTCGTATCTTTCCTTGAGTACTTGTTTTACCTCTTGCTATCAGTAGCAATAGAGATATAAGTATGTTTCAGTTTTTTATTCTTAGAGTTGCTTACTACAAATATGAAATATTGCATGTTTAAAGTTGATCAGTTCTTGTACGTTTCTTTCTTGTCAAAAAAATCATTATTGCTATCTGCATAGAATTTGTTTTACAATTAGTAATGTTGAGTAATTTTCTTGCATAGCAAGCTAGTATATTGCATATGGTATCAGAGCTACCAAGTTCGACACTGAAACTAGGACTCACCATATAGATAATTTAAAGTGTTAAACTAAAACGAATCATTTTGGGTGAATCCAGGATGTGGATACGTATAACAAAGGGAAAGAGAGTTCGAGACCCGGTTTAGGTCCAACTTTGGCCACTTAGGCTCAAACATGATTACTCCTACTGACCCCTCTCTAAAACAGAAATTATGGTTGAAGCTATAGCACGTCTTCGGAAGGAAAGGCATGCATGGATAGCTTCTAGTAAAGAAGAGGTCAAGGCAACTATTATAGCTCAAATGGAACTAAACTCTCCTTGAGGAACTAAAATATAAGGGCCAAACAAACACGAAAAAACAACCCTAGAAAATAAACTTGTATCTCCTTTTGAAACTGATGAGCAAGAGAAGCTCATCATTAAATGATGTAATAAGCTCATGAAAAAACTTTTGGTGTGTCAGCAGGTGCTAAAGAATGTATATACAATAAGCTTTGTTGTGATCAATGCAAAAGACACTTTTTTGTGCTAAATTATTTCTTATTTAAATTCTTGTATAAATGTCTTATTGGAATACCATAGAAATGAGATATTAAAATAGAATTTTAGAACAAATTTTGATATCTATTTCAGGAAACAAAAATCCAAGTATGGAACATACATGAAATGATGTCAAAGATCCAATCCAACAGCAAAACTAGACCAACTATTTGCAATGATGCAAGAGACACGAGATAGACTCAGAACACTAGAGCAACAACAACTGGAAAAGAAAGCAAGTAGGGAGGAAGAGAAAAAATCCCTGTATAGGGAAGGCTATAGTAGACAGAATACTACTACTCACAGTACGCCTCGAGGGGAGCATTCAAATACCCACACCTTTACCAATACTCAATCTAATAAGGGAAAGTAGGTAGTGTGTGATATAACCGATGACATGAAGAAAGTCAAACCCCCAAAATTTGAGAGTTCAGTGTCATGGGAGATTGTCAGATCCTGGCTAGCTGATATGGAAAAGTATTCTAAACTTAGAGAATATACAAAAAGCTCCAAGGCAACATGGGGTGCTTAGTAGTTAACTCGTGAAGCAACCACATGGTGGGAAAACACTTGGGCAAAATTAGGGCTTAAATCTGCTAAAATCACATGGGACCAGTTTGCGTAGCACTTTAGGCAAAGGTGTTTAACACAACTATTCTTTGACTAGAAGGCCATGGAGTTTCAGAACCTTAGGCAAGAGGAACTTAACGTCCATGAATACTAGGAAACGTTTACTCAGTTATTGAAGTACGTGCCCCCATAGCAAAAAGATGAAAGCTTCAGAGTGCAAAAATTCATCATGGGTTTGAACAATCGAATAGGTGGATCAATGGATTTTCTGGGACCTATCACCATGAACGAAGCATATGAGATGACAGTCAGGTAGGAGCACAGACTCAGGAGGGACGATGACATCAAGGAAAGGAATAAAAAAAGCGCTAAATGGACACAGACATCTCATCCTTTCAAAAAGAAGGGTGAAAAGCATGCTTACAATAAGAGAAATAATAAGGGATACAGAGAAATTCAAGGGAGGTAAAAAGGATTATGGCAGTTATAGGAAGGAGAAGGAAACCCCTAGTAAGGGGTGCAGAAATTAAAGGATCACCAGGGGGGTAATACTCCTGCAAAGGCAAACATTACACCAACCAATGCCCAACCAAAAACCAAGGTGGGCAGCAGCACAGAACCCCATTACTGCCTCAGCAAGCAACATTTCAACAATGCATCCATGCCGCAGTGGGTAACCGGTAGGCAGAATTCCAGAACACTCCTATAGAAACAATAGGTATACTCTATGGAAAACCTATTACACTATTGATTGACACAGTAGCCACTGAAAACTTTATATCTCCTAAGTAAATGAGTAAATTTCCTGTGAACTGGCTTTATGGCCAACTCTTGGTCAGTTGAATATGCTAATCAGTCGAGAGCTCGGGTAGAGCAGTGTTTGTTTGAGGACAAGGTTGAGCTTCTTGGATTCTCAACGAAAGTCAATTTGTATGTAGCACCTTTAAGGTCTTATGACATCATTCTAGAAATGAATTGGCTATGGAAACATAGGACTAGGATTGACTCTTTGCAAAAACAATAGAATGGCTTGATGTTTTAGGAAACAAGGTTAAATTGGAAGGTGTACAACCGGAGGTTAGGGTACAACTTTCAACCATGCAGTTGAAACGAAGTGGTAGGGAGGGGTGTCAGTTATTTCTGTCAAGATGGAAGAATTAGCTAAATCCAGAGAAATTACGATGCACAACGACCTAATGATCTTTGAAGCAATCACTCAAGAAGAGACAAGATCAAAAGAGACTAGGGCATCAAAAGAATCTTTTGCAGAAAAGTATCCTTATCTTTGGGATTACTAGGATGTATTTCCCAAAGAATTACCTGGATTGGCAACCAAAAGGGTATTTGATTTCTCAATTGAATTGATCCCATGAGCTAAACCAATATCTAGGGCTCCCTACCAAATGACTACCACTGAACTTATGGAATTGAAGGCACAGTTAGAGGAACTATTAAGGGGTTCATGTGACCCAGTGTTATCACCTTGGGTCGCCCCCGTATTTTTGTTATGAAAGATAGGACCTTTCTCTTATGCATGGACTACCAAATGTTGAATAAGATAATCATAAGGAATATATATCCCTTACCATGACTCAATGATCAATTTGATGAGATGCGTGGGGTTGTAGTATTTTCCAAGATAGATATGCGATCGGGATACAACTAGTTGTGTCTGAAGGATGAGAATATCCATAAAAAAGCTTTTAGAATTTGTTATGGACATTATGAGTTCACAGTTTACCCTTGAGACTCACTAAATTACTCTTATAAAAGATTTTGTGTCAATCTTTATTAATAATATTTTAAATCTTTATTCCCCAAACATTAGACAGATGACCCAAGTATTTATTTATTTTCAGAACTTTGCACGTAAATATTATTCAAAATATGATATTCTATTTATTTTTTTCCACAGATAAAAACAACTCAGATCTTTATTAAATTTCGAACCTCTACAAATAAGCTCAGCAGCGAACTCTGAGAGAATCCACTTCACAAGAAGATTGGGTTTCCGTCCAACCTTCGATCAACTCCTGAAGGGTTTCGTCTTTAGAAATTCAACTAATGCAAATGCACCAAAAAAAATCTTCAAACCAAAATAACATCTGAACATGCTTTCAGTAATCCTCTCCATGTACTTTATAACATTCTCCACGAAACTCTTGCCTTTCCATCAGCGTGTCTCTTGGTATTCCGTTTTTTCGTCTTTTAATTTGAAAATAAAGTTACTTTTAAAAAGTCAATTTAATTGCTCTATTAAATAATTAAATTAAGCTGCCAATATACTTTGACAACTTAAATTATTAATTATTTAATTAATTTCAAATGTCCCATAAAGGGAACATTACAATGAACCAGGTATTTAATTTGCGATTGAGGAAATTTGTTTTGGTCTTCTTTGATGAAATTTTGATCTATAGTAAGACTTGGAAAGATCATTTGAAACATTAGGATGAGGTGTTCGGAATATTGGAGCAGCTTTCATTTTGCGCCAAAGCTTCCAAGTGTGAATCTAGTTTGACAGAAATTTTGTATGTGGGGTTCAAAAATGGTGCACAGGGAGTTAATGTGGATGAGGAGAAAATCAAAGCTATCCAAGAATGACCTAGACCCAGCAATTTAATGCAATTAAGGGAATTTGTTGGGTTGTGCAACTATAATAGAAGGTTTGTCAAGGGATTTTCTCAACTTGTTGCCCTTTCACTAATCTCTCTAAGAAGGGAGTGTTCCTATGGAACCTGACAGCCCAGCAAACTTTTGGTAACTCTCAAAGAGGTAATGAGTTCCTCCCCAGCGTTGGTAATTCCAGATTTTTCACTTCGTTTTGTTTTGGAATGTGATGCTTCAGGTGAAGGAATAGGAGCTATTTTGATGCAAAATAAACACCCTATAACATATGAGAGTACGAAGCTCGAGAGGTTGAGCGTAAGTTCTCTAGTTATGATAAAGAAATGCTCGCTATAAAGCATGCTCTAACCAAGCTTAGGGAATATTTGGTTTGTGGTATGTTTTTGGTTAAAATTGTTCATAACAACTTGAAGTACTTCCTTAACCAAAGAGATTTGAATGATAGGCAGCGAAAATGGGTAAGCAAAATTCAGGCCTATGACTTAGATATTGAATATGTAAATGGGAATAATATAGTGGCTAATGCACTATCTAGGAAATCACATATGCATTCTATTACTAATATATCTACTGATTGGAGGTCATTGATTACAGCTGAGTATGGGAAAAACTTCATTTGCTAATGATATTTTGGAAGGGAGAATTCAAGATGATAGGTACAAAGCGGCAAATGAGCTAATTCTCTATAAGGGACAAGCATACATTACACCTACTTCCAAAATCGAGGAGAAGATATTGAAAGCTTGTCATGATAGGGATAGCAAGCTCCTTAGTATGTTTTGGCAAGAACTCTTATGTTTGACAGCTACTAAGTTGACACATGGCACTAGCTATCATCCACAAATAGATTGGCAATTTGAAATAGTGAATAAATGGATTGAAGGCTATTTGAGAAATTATGTTACAGGTCAGCAAACAGCATGGCTTAAATGATTGCACTTGGATGAGTATTGTCACAACACAACTCATTATATGTCCATTGGAAAGTCCCACTTAAAGCACTTTATGGCTATGTGCCACTTCATTTGTGAATCTAATTTTGATTGTAAGTAGAGTTCCTAGTGCAAAAGATGTGGTTCAGCAAAGAAAGAACATTATGGAAACTCTCAAGGAGAGCTTGCAACATGCTCAAAATCAACAAAAAAATGTATGCTGATAGGCATCATACAGAAAGGACATTTAATGTAGGAGACATGGTGTTCTTAAGGGTTCGGCCTTACCAACAATCTCCAATTAAGGGAAATGGAGCAAAAAAGTTGAAGCCACATTTCTATGGGCCTTGTCGAGTTGTAAGAAAGGTTGGACAGGTAGCTTATGAACTAGAATTACCACCTACTAGAAGAATTCACAATACTTTCCATGTTTCATGCCTGAAGAAGGACCTCGGACAGCAGGTTACCCCTTCAATGGAGTTTCCTCTAAACTAATCGTTAAACTTGAGACAGTGCTAAATGTATGGGAGGAGAGGCTGAGAAACAAATTGATTCCAGAATACTTGGTGAAATGGAGAGGCCTTCCCCTGGAAAATGCTACATGGGAAGGGATAGAGATCTTTGAGCATCCCAATTTGAAATTGCTTAAGGTCAAGCAATTAGAGGATGGGAGGATTGTGATGAGCCCAATTGAATGAGGG
Organism: Thuja plicata; assembly: GCA_018584345.1. Lineage (NCBI taxonomy): Eukaryota > Viridiplantae > Streptophyta > Pinopsida > Cupressales > Cupressaceae > Thuja > Thuja plicata. The sequence goes on along the minus strand of MU225683.1, from coordinate 1,961,714 downwards.
CTGGTCGGCCAGCCATGCGGTGCTCATTAGCGCCCTTTATGTTTGTTTTATTTTAATTAAATAAATCTTGAAAGATTTTTAAAAAATAAAATAAAAAACATAAATAAAGTTGGTCCTTGGGGCAACCAAGGAACTTGTATTTAATAATTTAAAATAGACTTTTTAATTTTATGTTTAAGCTGACTTAGGCCAACCTAGGTTGCTTTTCCTATTTAAGAAAGGTATTGTGTCGATTGAAGTACGCTTGCAAATCTGTTGTTTATGCCTCTGAGCACACAGGAGTATCTGAGATGCAAACCTCAAAATTCCAACAAGGTAGGACAGAAACCCTGCCCTTGCACAGAAGACAAGGAAGTATTGATGAATGGCAAATATCGATTATCTTTAATTTCCATTGCAGTCCAGTCATATCGTTGAAGATGGTAATCCATTGCATATTCAGATTTGAAAATATAATTTGGAGCAGCACCCTGGGTAGCTTTGTGGAGTTTGTTGCACTAGGGTTTCACCCTTCTTGAGCACCACACTTGGGCAGATTTGGAGAGCACATCTTTGAGGGCATCTTCACTTGTTTTGGAGGCAGTTTGGAGCAGTAAACCCTAGGTGCATCCCTTGGAGAATTCACCACACTAGGGTTTACCATTTGCCCTCTAATTTGCATGTATTTGGTATGCACAACTGTACTTTATAAGTCTGATTTATAGTGCAGAAATTCTGGGCACTGCTTGGCAGGTCATGCCCTAAAATCCGTTGTAAAAATCAGATCAGAACTTTCAGTTGTAGCAACAGGGTTTAATTCAGAAACTCAGATTTTTTGTTTCAATTTGGTTGTCTACATAGTATATCAACTTGTAGTACCACTTGCCATCAGTACTTTTCATGTTTGGGGCATGTTTATCTTCGCTGTAATTATTTGTTTAAAGGCAGAAAATAGAATCAGAAATTAGGATTTTGAGCAGAAATCTAAAGTGCAGAAATCTTGGGCAGAAATCAGAAAATTGATTACAGAATTTTAGGGCAGATCCCCTTGGGGATATTTCAATGTGACACAAATGGCCCTTCACCCAATTGTATGAGCTTGAATACCTAATATCACACCCACTAGAAATCCATATATAACCTCCACCACCTAGAAGTTGTACCTATCAACATATTTCCAAACGGGAGAATTTGGGTCTTTTTTGAAGACAAGTCGTCCCATGTGGCTAGAACACATTTCAATTGTAATACTTATGGCCTATGTCACAGGGTTCGCCGAATTTTTGGCTTCATATTTGAAATACGGCGAACACAAAAAATGAAAAAGTTCATAAAATTTCAGCTTAAATTCGTATGGCGGAAAAGTTGGTGTCATTTTTAAGAAAATATATTTTATTGTGGCATTTTTTAGGGTTTTTTGCAAAAGTTTTTATAAATAAAGGCCCTGTGTTTACTGAAATTGCATCAGTCTTTCTAAGAACGTTTCTAACAAGACGGCTAAGGCAAATCATCTCCAAGATTATTTCGCATCTATTCGTGGCGTCTAGCAATGTTCTGGTCGTGGAGGCCATTAGCGTCTAGACACGTTCTGGTCGTTGCAGCCATTGGGGTCTGTATTCATGGTTACCTATGTTTGTGGCTACCTATTCATGGCTGTCTGTGTCTCACAACGGCCATTATTGGACCCGAGCCTCGCCTCTCCCAACGGCCGACAGTCTACATCGCCACAACACCAAGTAGGTCTGCAATTAAGTTTTTAAAGATTTTCATTTTGTTTTTTTAGGTTTCAATAGTTTATTTAAACTTTGTTCTTTTTATTTGTTTATCAATATTAAAAGATTTAAGTTTATTTGGCAGGTTATAAATTTTATGTATATTTTTTTAATTAAAACATCAATATTTTGTATGTTTATTCATTATTAATATATTTATTATTACATTACTTTATTTTTATTATTCTTTATTTTATTTACAGTAAAGAAAAAATAGAAAAATCAGAATACTTTTATTTTATGTTTTAAAAAATATAGTTTACTGATTTTAGTTTGTTTTAAAGTTAAATGTTTTTTAAAATAAAAACTTTTTTTAGAGGCTAAGAAAAGATTTATTTTGTTTTTAGTTGATTAAAATAGAATTTAATATTTATTTATTTTGCATTATAGAGTTTAAAATAAATATTTCATATATATTGTTTTAATGTTCTTAAGACAAATATTGAATGATTTAAAATAAAAATATTAATTTTCTTTTGCATCATGCAGATTGTAATTTAATGGCTCTGAAAAGATCAAAATCTTAAGTATGGAAATATGTGACCAAAAATGGTGTTGATCTCTATTGTACCAAGTGTAAGAAAGATTTTACAGGTAGTTTAACAAGGGCAAGAGACCACTTACTTGGTATTGTTGGGGTTCAGGAGGAGGTGTTAAAGCATGTCCAAAAGTGAATGAAGAATTGAGAGTTGATATAGAGAGAGAACTATCCATTTTGAATGCAGGAAAGACGAAGAAGACAAAAAAACAAAGAATTGAAGAGGATGTGTCCAGATTCACATCTATGATGTCTTCTTCTAGTTTACCCAAGGTTGTAGGTGCAACAAAACAAAGTGGAACATTAAACAACTTTTGGACACCATTAGAGAGACAACAGGTGGATGATGCATTAGCTGTTTATTTTTATACAAGTGCTATTCCATTCAATACAACAAGAAATCCTTGTTTCTGTAATGCAATTCAGTAAGTTGAAGAGTTTGGCAAAGGGTACACACCTCCACCTTCAGAGGCTTTCAGGACAACTCTTTTACAGAAGTCCAAAGATAGAGTGATAAGAAAATTAGCTGAGATCAAAGCCTCTTGGAAGGCAACAAGTTGCGCTATATTGAGTGATGGATGGTCAGATATATGTTAGGGGTCATTGATTAATGTTTTAGTGGCTTCCCCTGAAGGTGTTGTGTTCTTGAAAGCGAACCAAAAGAAAACTTCAGAATATATTTTTCAGATATTAGAGGAAGCCATTCTTTAAATAGGGGTGGAAAATGTGGTTCAGGTGGTTACTAATAGTGTAGCGAATTGTGTGAGAGTTGGGAAGCTGATTGTAGAGAAGTACCCACAGATTTATAGGAGCCCATGTGCAGTCCATTGTCTAGATGTGTTGCTTCATGACTTGACTAAATTCTCATGGATACATGAAGCAGTTCATAGAGGTAGAGCAATTGCAAATTTCATTAGAAAACATCGTCTCACATTGAGTCTTTACAGGCAACATGCATCTAGGGAGTTGTTAAGGCCTTGTGACACAAGGTTTGCTTCATTTTATATCACTTTGAAAAGAGTGGTTGAAGAGAAAGCAACTTTGAGATTCGTGATTTGTTCTAATGAGAGGAAAAATTCAGCACTTTCTAAAAGTGCTAAGGGGAAGAACATAGAGCAAATAATTTTAACCATCAACTTTTGGGAAAGTAGAGCAAAGGTTTTGAATATATCTGGGCGAATTGTTGATGTTCTTCATATGGTGGATGGTGACACTCCTTGCCTTAGCATGCTTTATGAAAGCATGGACTAAAGAATCCATTCGGAAAACACTGAAAAATGTAGAAGCAGAGTACATGGAGATATGGGAGGCAATTGATTCCAAATGGAAAATGATGCACGCACCGTTACATGCAGCAGCTTGCTCTTTGGAACCTAAGTGATTTCATATTGATAGACAAGCTAATTGTGAAATTATGGCAGGGCTTTATGATGCAATTAGCAGATTTAAGTGAGATCGAAACATTGCAGCTCTAATCAGAGACTAATGTTGGAGATACAAGAAAGCAAAAGGGATGTTTGGAATAGAAGCAGCGCAATATGATTTGACACGAGCTAAGGATTAGCTATGGAGCACAAACTCCTGAACTACAACACTTTGCCATCCAAATATTGAGTCAGGGAGCAAGTTCATCAACTTGTGAGAGGAACTGGAGTTGCTTTGACCACATCCATTCCAAAAAGAGGAACAAGTTGCTGTCTGGAAAGTTGGGAGATCTTGTCTACATTCGCAGCAATTTGAAATTGTTTATGAACATATCAGCAAATGACTACACATTTTCTTCACAGCAAGGAATTTCAGAAGACATAGCAACTAGAGTTGTAGAGGAGCCCGACTTCTTGGATGATGAACTAAGTAGTAATAATGATGATGATTCTACAGCAGATCAGCCAAGTGCTCTTGATGACTTGGAGCTTTTTTGAAGTTTTATAGTTTTGACTTTTGATTGTAACTTTTTGACAAAAAACCATCTTCGTACTCTTGATGATTTGGAGTTGTTTTGAAGTTCTAAAGTCTAAAATGTTGATCGTATCTTTTTGACAAAAAAACATCTTCGTAATCGTGATTTCACATGTTTCTTATTGCTTATATCTTATAAATGTGATCTTTTTGTAATGATTTCAAATCTATTTTGTAATGTTAAACTATTTTGATAATTTATTGGATATACTTATATTATTTTCAAAATTATGTAAGGCGAATTTAATGTTGAATTTTATTTCAAATTTTTTGACCTTGCCAAACTTCATAGTTGTTGAACTCGAACTCGAACTCAAACCTTGTGACTTAGCTTATGGCAACAAGTTTAATAAATAACACATTTGAAGAATTGAAACAAACAAAAACAAATACATAAAATCATGTTAAAAAATTAAACATATGTTACAAAACAAAACAAGAGAATTCATTTGCAAAATGAAAAAAGCAGAAAAACCAAACCAAAAACTTTAAAGGCTGTCAAATACACTACAAATTCACCATCTGGGTGAGAAAGGCTGTCAAATACACTACAAGTTCACCGAAGTTTGTCCCACACAAAACCACAAGCCTGAGATGGGATGTGGTAACCCCTCGGGTTATCCAATTCAATAACTTGCAAATGTTTGTATTATTGCTTAGTTTTGTGATGTTTTGCAGTTTTAATAAATAAAATGAAAAAGTTGCTACGCAAGAATAATATACTTGAATTTGCAATTTAAATACAATGACTGGCAAAATAATGGCTGCAATATTATTAAATGTTCAATACATGACCAAATATGCTTTCCAACATCAATGTTCATACCCGAAAGTAATATAGAAGACTTTGGCAAAATCTAGAAATGATTATCAACACTCAGGAATTATGAGACAACAGCAAATGATCCAACAATTTCCAACGCCTAGGTTACTAGGTGAACACGTGGTACTGTTGGAGTAAATTCATACTAATATTAAATGTCAAATAAGCTCCTATATGTAGCCGCCTAGCAAAGAAAGCCCTTCCTTACAAATTTGGGTGAGACGTTGGACTATAGCTGCAATTTGATGTTTGAATTATGGTATAAATGATAACCAATGATGAATATTTGGGTCTTGTTGATGTGAGTTTTGTTCCGCTAAAACATGTTGAATCAAATACTCAATGTTTCAGAGTGAAACATCAAACACTCAATCCTCTCTTGATATAAGGTCATCTCTCATGCTAAGCTTGCAAAGTAAGCGTTAACATATTGTTCGTTTGTGTTTAACTATGCATATATTATATATGTATATAATATATATATATATAATATTAATAATAATTATTAATATATATATTTCTCTGATAAATATATATTGGAACGAACTCATATATATATTAGTTATTAATAAATGATATGTACAATGAACAGTCACTTCATTTAGTATCAACAGCCACATCTCTCTATAATGAATAGTCACAACTATTCATTATAGATTCTATATATAAATACAAATATATTTTTGTAGAATCAATCAATAACCAAGGCAATTGTATTCTACTGCATACATTCAGTTTACATCTCCTGATCTATAATTCCTTAACAGTAAGATCATGAAATGACTTCAAGGTTCCCTTCAATTGTGGACACTCCCTCAATGAAATAATGTGATTTACTGGTAATCACTTAGGGGACTTACATTATTCATTCAATGGATATCAACTGCATGCACTTCTAAAGATTTATCTTCACAACGTGCAATGAAAATATAGTTTTGATTTCCCAACTCTTCAACTCTCAACTTAAACTTAAATTTTTCTACTTCTACTCCTAACTATGAATGGAAGGAAGCATAGATGACTTGGACTCTACTAGATGTGGTTTTATCAGCAACTTCCACCCACCTAGTGCAAGTTTCTAAGGTATACTCAAATGATTTTCATATCAATATCTCCTCTTCAATCTCATCAATAGATGCAAACTAAAGATTGAATATCAATTGAAGGTAAGTGTAATCACTAGCTTACCACACAAGGCACTCTTGAGTCTTACCATTAGCAAGAGGCTAGTGGCCTAGTTTTGTTCGAGTCAAACAAGTAAACATCCACAATTTATTTCATCCAACTAAGCTACTTCTATTCAACATGAAATGAAATCCTAATCTAAGTGAGAGATGCAAAGAACCATGCAATACTCCAAAATGATCATGTATATCCAGCATGCAAGAACAACAATGAATAGAGAACAATTTTGGTAGTACTTTGGCAACAATTCTCCAACATAACTCCCTTTACAAATGATGTGAGCAAGCTTTTATATAGTGCTCAATTACAATGAATGGCCAAGATTGGTTTGAAATCAAGGGCCAAGATTGAACCACATAAGCCCTAATTAGGATTTTCATAACCATAGCTACAAATATTAAATGTCCACCCAATTACAATTAGGCACCACCATGTGGGCCAATTGGAAAATTACATTGTCTTCATGGGCCAATAATAAAATAAATTAGGCATAACCACTGGATAAGATGCACCAACAAATGGGCCAATGAAATAATTACAATATTTTGTGGGCCAATGAGAAGAGAAGTTAGGTAGAAGCTTGTAGAAGAAGAAACTTGTAGACAAAGCCACCTTTTAATGAACCAATAAGATGAGGCCACTTGTATTTACACAATGTCATCTCTAAGAATATTCTTTTCTTTATCTCTTTTATCTCTTGGTAGATTCAATGAATCTAGACATAACATGATGAAATTCTTCCATTAGAACACTTGGCACACTCTCATTGGTTGAGGCTATGGATGCCACCTCATCATTCCTTAACCTACAAGGCAAACCACCACTTGTAAATAATTGTGAAATTTTAAATGATAATTTCAACATATTAAGTTAGTAAAACTTAGAAAATCATCACAGACTTGCTATTTTAATTTCCAATAACAAAATTTAATTGGGTAATGCGAATAGAAATTTCATCTCTTATCTTCAACTTGATTTGCAACCAATAATAATCAACATTATTTTAAAAAAATGTTATTTTCCTTATTTAAAATTGATGCTAATTATTTAAATTAAAAGATTCCTTGAATAAATCAATTTGAATTGGCTCTCATTTGGTTAAAATTGATTGATATTTTTTGCAAAATCGAGGACCTTGGAATAATTCATTCAATGCATGGCCCTTTACAACTTCAAGTTGATTGGAAAATCCCTAATTTGTTGTCATTTATGATTTATTTTCCATTAATTTCAATTGCCTATCTGAAATTGATGCCATTTGGACAAATTAAATGCCACAATTGATGAATTAATTAATTTATATTTAAAATCAATCCATATTTTGCAAAATCGAGGTAGGTAAATTTAATCTCATCTAAATTTAAAAAACCATTTTCATTTTGCAAAATTGAGGTAAATTTAATCTCGTCTCGATTTAAAAAAACATTTTCATTTTGCAAAATCGAGGTAAATTTAATCTCATCTCAATTTAAAACCCATTTTCATTTTGCAAAATCGAGGTAAATTTAATCTCATCTCAATTTAAAACCCATTTTCATTTTGTAAAATCGAGGTAAATTTGGGTCTTATCTTAATTCAAAATTAGTTTCCATCCCAATTAATGTCATTAATATCGATCTCCTCTTGCATTTCTTTTTAAATGTTATTTATGGGCCCAAGGCCACAAACCTTAGCGATAACCCCTATTCCTTAGAGTTTTGGGCCCTTGCATTTAAATTTTAGGCTCTTCCCACTAGGATCGAACCTATGCCTTATCTCCTTTTTCCTTTATTCAATCATGAGATGAGAAAGTGCTTCCTCCATATTTAATTTGAGATGAGAAGAGACTTCATCTCAACTCCTTTGAGACAGAGAGGTGTCTCATCTCCTTTCACTTGGAACGAAGAGGAGTCTCATCTCCTTTCACTCTTAGAACAATCTACTTCCCCTCTAGCTCAATTTTTTTTGTGCTTCCTCCATATTTAATTTGAGATGAGAAGAGGCTTCATCTCAACTCCTTTGAGATGGCGAGGTGTCTCATCTCCTTTCACTTGGAACGAAGAGAAGTCTCATCTCCTTTCACTCTTAGGCAAATCTACTTCCCTTGTAGCTCAAATTTTTTTTATTTAATTTCTCACTTCCAGACAGCCAAAATTTCTCCATTTTGACACTTAGCCAATTTTTCCCAAATTTTGACACTTAAGTCAAATATTGTCACTTTTGCTCAATTTTCTTGCTTGACACTCTAAGGAGGCTTTCTACATCCTAGATTGTTGCCAAGCCCGCTCTACTACCTAGACTTAGCAACAAAAGAGAGGGGGTCCCCATTTGCAATGGGGTCGTGGAGTGGAAACCTCACAACAGGTCTGCAAATAATGAACCTTCAGAAACCTTCAAACCCTTGATTTATTTCTCCAACTGAAGCACAAATAGAACTCATGTATGAAGTCCTCCAAAGCAATAATTCGGTTGACCTCTCACAACCTCAAAACTGCAAAAAACAATGAAGATTGAACAATCTCCAATGCCCTACTACAGCTGAAACCCTTGTTTAAATTGCACAAACTTTAAAGACACCCAAATTTGCAAAGACAAATGAACATCAATAATGAGGTTGATTTGCTTTTTGATGTGTTTTTATAACCCCAATCTCCTTAATAGCATTTAAATCCACTTTTGGTTTTTAATAAAACTTTATAATAAGTCTTCAAGCTTGGGCGCTCATATTCATGGATTATAAATGCACTTTAATATCACTTCAAATAATATAACTTGTGTGCACATTGAATTTATAAAATACTTTAAAATTTTGGCCTCCAAAATATAATCCATTAATTGCCCTTTAAGTCACTTAAATGAAGGGTCATGGCCCCATTCAATATATAAAGTGACTTTTTAACTTTATAAATAATTATTAATAAAGTAATCACTTTGTTAATAATTAAAATAGCATAACTCCACAAATAATCATTATTTCTCAATTTCATCTAAACCTGGGAGTTAACCATTGTGACCACTATGCACCCAATTACCTTACTAAAAATGGTAAGGGTCCTTCTCTATCAACCACTGACTTGCTATAAATAGTAAATCCCTCATTATCTGATCAAATCAATTGTGCACTGCAAGCATAGCCTGTTCAAGTGCCCTGCTATAAAAAGTAACCCTGACTTTCCTAAAATAGTCATTTACTATAAATAGTAAGTAAGCCAAACTGAGTCCAACAAAGGCCAAACCTAAACATATGAAGAGCTCTGACGGAGAATATACATTGATCTCTGCCAAAAGGGGACCCTCTATACAACAACCTTAGCCTACGAGGGTCAGTGATAGGCTAATCCAACAAACTTTGATGCTCGCGAAAATGGGGACATTACAGTTTGTACTCCCTAAGATTGCTTGTCCCAAGCAATCATGACTACAGAGAAACTCCACTACATTGGAAGTCCAAAGGAAGACTGTGAAATATCCCACACAACAACATTGACGAAGTACAAGCATAACCACAACCGCACAAAAATGAACAATGAACCAACTGTCCAATCTTTGTGCACTAAAATTGTGCATCTGAAACCAATAATGTACATGAGAATTAGAAATGAAACTACAATAATCTACACCATGTACACATTGCAACACTCCCCAATCAACCCAAAATGGAACCTTGATGCACGCAAAGGACCCTACAATACACTAAAGAGTAGTGTCCAACCAAATATACTTGGATCCCAAATCCTAAATAGAAGCCTGCCAAGAAGAACATCCTCAGACTTTTGTTGCTCAACACTAATCCCAACTTCACAATACCAGAAGTAGTGAAGCCAACCAACAAGACCCACCCAAAATGCAGTGCTAACCCAGTCACCACCTGGGTCCCAATGCAACAGAGACTCACATCCATCTATATTGTGGAGATGAGAGCATTTGTAGGTGTCTATAACACAATCACTACCTCCATCCTCTTGTAAACTCCCATGGATGTGCTGACTCTGCAAGTGGTCCCCCACCAACTTGCAACTACTGATTCCATATACTTTAGATGGTGAATACTCATACCACAAAGGATGGCATAATCCTGAAGCCAATCCACACCGACGCATCATCAAGTCCTCCACATGTGGATCAAAATAAGAATTATGAGCACTTCCCACTGTGTAGTTAAGGTAGAAAGCTCCAACCTTTGTCATTGGCTCATCACTGACAACTCCGGAATCAAGAGATGGCTCCAATCTTTGACCCCGAACAACTGATTGGGCAAGAGCTTTGGTAACCCTCTATACAAACCCAACCACAAATCTCTATGAGGAAGCATTGTAGTCAAAGTATCTACAATTGCTCCCACCAAATGTTGAATGTTGCATGAACCTCGAATGAGAGTATCCTCAGTGACTCCAAACGGACCCCCTCCTGAAACTCTGGACTCTCAAGAAGGTACTCAATAAACAAATCCATGGAGTAAAAACAATGAGGCGGAATCAACCTTTTTTCTACACCCTTTTGTTGATCACACCGACTCTGCAACATAGCAAGTTGGCGTCCAAAATCAACTACATGGGATAAAGTAACAAATTTGCTTCCAAGAGAGAGAAACAAATCTACATGAGAACCATACTCCCAACCAGATGACACTTTGCGAGTCCCCTGTGAAGATGATGAAGTAACATCATGTACTAATACACAACTCTCTAGAGAATCCACCACTGCCACACAAGAGCTATCAATAATTTGAGATGCATCTTTTGTCATAGTACTAACCTTGGGAGAACTTGATGCAACAAGTGGTTCTTTGTTGCTCTCAACCAAAATTCTCATCCGATCTGAGACTACTGCACGTGTATCTGTGATGGATGTAGCCACATCCTCAACACATCCATCACCAAAACCCGTCGATATAAAATCATCACCAACTACCACTGTAGAAGACTGTATTGTATCTGTAGCTGGTGAAGAATGTGCCAAACTCAACTCCACAGTAAGCTCCTCCAATCGTGATTGCGACTCTTGAAGGGCCAACTGGGCACTCTTCAATGAATTCATAGTCACCTCAAGCTCATAGGTGAGCTCATCTACCTCCTCCTCCTTTCCCTTCAAGGCATCATATCAAGTGCAATCCCACTCGAGAAGATAGTCTCTATCAGCCAATAGTTGTAAATAATTACGTTTCATTATTCCAATGAATTCTCAAAGTGCATAGAACTCTGTCGGGGAAAGGTCACTAACACCGTGCTCATCCGTCATAACAGTACTCCAACCAAAGGTAGCCAACATCTGACGAGCAACATCAAAATGCTCTATGGTTGTGGCAATCATGTTGTCATTAACCTTAAGTTGCCCAACCAAACGATGAGTACTTTGAAACTTATAACTATCATGCAAGCTCTCTGAATCAAAGTTTGCAATATGATATGAGGTTGTATCCACATCACTCACCTCATGATAAGCAGCATCATGTGTGCAATCATCAATGCACACATCAACAACTAAGGTACTGCTGCTATGTACCTCAAAGGATGGCTCAACTGGCAAAGTAGAAGTTGTTGAAATAACAAGATCTTCCCACACTTCCGCTCCAAATGTAATTGCATGTCCATCCAAGTCACGGTCCTGGGATCCAATGCCACTAAATGCACTTTCTACCTTGTTTCCTAAGGTCTGAATCAAGAAATCAGACCCATCATGACATGAATCATCAACATACAATGCATCATTAGTACCCAATTCTTGAGTACCTTCATGTGACAACTCACTGGTACCATCCAGCACATGTGTAAACACTGCTATCTCATGCTTATGCAAGGTATCATTACTGTTCCCATGAAAATCAGAACTGTTATGAGTTAACTTTTCCATGCAATCTTCATTCTTGGCACTAGTATCATGAGTGCCAATACCCAAGGTCACCCCCATAACACCTTCTAGATTTACCATGAATTTCAATTCTTCTTCGCGCTCAAGTGGACAACTGTTGTCATAAAAATCAGGCTTATTATCATGACTGATAACAACCTTTTGAGCACTAATAATGTCCACTTCCTCCTCAAATTTCACCTTCTTATCACCAAAAACAATTTGCTTGTCATTACGTGAACCCTCTTCATGCAAATAGATCCCGCACTATCTTATGATAGTGTTTCTTTACCAAATCAGTCTTATAGCATAGCTTTGGATTAAAGTCCATGAAAGCATTGAAATATAAATCTTTCTGAACATATTGAGGAAGAGTATCATATTCCCAACACATGCTAAGTACTTCTTCCCTTCTATCACCTATTATATCTTGTGGTGTAACCTTCATCGGGTTTCCTTGTTTGATTGTTTTCCTGGGTTTTCCCATGACTGAAACAAAGCAAGAGTGTTGGTCACTCGAATGTCAATTGTGTGAATTCTATGAAATTTTAATTTCCAACCCCAACAGGATGGCAGGAAATCGCTCTGATACCACTGTGGTAACCCCTCAGGTTATCCATTTCAATAACTTGCAAATGTTTGTGTTTTTGCTTGGTTTTGTGATATTTTGCAATTTTAATAAATAAAATGAAGTTGTCAGGCAAGAATAATATATAGAATTTGCGATTTAAATACAATGACTGGCAAAACAATGGCTGCAATATTCTGAAATGTTCAATACATGATCAAATATGCTTTCCAACATCAACGTTCATACCCGGAAGTAATATAGAAGACTTTGGCAAAATCAGGAAACGATTATCAACACTCAGGAATTCTGAGACAGCAGCAAATGATCCAACAATTTCCAACGCCTAGGCTATTGGGTGAACACGTGGTACAGCTGGAGTAAATTCAGACTAATATTAAATATCAAATAAGTTCATATATGTAGCCGCTTAGCAAAGAAAGCCCTTACTTAGAAATCTGGGTGAGACACTGGATTGTAGCTGCAATTTGATGCTTGAAATCTGGTATAAATGATAGGCAATGATGAAAAATTGGGTCTGCAATTAATGAACCTTCAAACCCTTGATGTATTTCTCCAACTGAAGCAAAAATAGAACTCCTATATGAAATCCTCCAAAGCAATAATTCGGTTGATCTCTCACAACCTCAAAACTGCAAAAAACAATGAAGATTGAACAATCTCCAATGCCCTGGTATAGCTGAAACCCTTGTTTTAATTGCACAAACTCCAAAGACACCAAATTTGTAAAGACAAATGAACCTCAATAATGAGGTTGATTTGCTTTTCGATGTGCTTTTATAACCCCGATCTCCTTAATAGCATTTAAATCCGCTTTCAAATCTAGGTTTTTAATAAAACTTTATAATAAGTCTTCAAACTTGGGCGCTCATATTCATGGATTACAAATGCACTTTGCACTTTAATATCATTTAAAATAATATAACTTGTGTGCACATTGACTTTATAAAATACTTTAATATTTTGGCCTCCAAAATATAATTCATTAATTGCACTTTAAGCCACTTAAATGAAGGCTCATGGCCCCATTGAATATAAAGTGACTTTTTAACTCTATAAATAGTTATTATTAATAAAGTAATCACTTTATTAATAATTAAAATAACATAACTCCACAAATAATCATTATTTCTCAATTTCGTCTGAACCTGGGAGTTAACCATTGTGACCATTGTGCACCCAACTACCTTACTAAAAAATAGTAAGGGTCCCTCTCTATCAACCACCGATTTACTATAAATAGTAAATCCCTAATTATCCGATCAAACCAACTGTGCATTGCAATCATAGCCTATTCAGGTGCCCTACTATAAATAGTAACCCTGATTTTCCTAAAATAGTCGCTTACTATAAATAGTAAGTGAGCCAAACTAAGTCCAACAAAGGCCAAACCTAAACATATGTTGAACTCTAACGGAGAATACACACTGACCTCTGTCAAAAGGGGAACCTCTATCCAATTGCATGAGCCTACGAGGGCCAATGATAGGCTAATCCAACAAACTCTGATGCTCGCAAAAATGGCGACATTACATGGGACCTTGGACAGCCCTCAGACTGGTCATATCTGAGTCAACCTAGACTTGACTAGCACGCCCTAGGGTTTAAACCAGAAACTCTAGTTATTTTGTTATTCACTTCAGTGATAAAGTGAAAGTCTTTTATTTAGTTAATTAACTCTAACAAAATGTCGATGATCACTAAATTTTTAAACTTATCTTCCAAGTCATCTCCTATGTGAGATAGGATTTTTAATTTTTAAGATTAGAATTTTTAGCTTAATAAATAGTATAAAGATAGATGCAAGGGAGTTTTATAACTCAGAGCAGTATAATATTTATGTGCAACTAAAGGACTAGTTGTAGAGGTTGCTTGTAAGCTTTCCAAGGAATGCAAAACGAATTACAAGTGTAAAATATTTGTGTCTCGTGCTCATCATTTCCACTGTTTTTAATTTCAATGTTTTGTGTGTAGTTCAATGTTATTTCAGCGTTAGGCAATTATAAATTGTGAGTGGAATTTTTAACAAAATTCACAATAGTTTACCTGCTTTTATGTTCAAAAAGATTTTATAATTGGAATCATGAGTTGGATATTACAATGATCATTATCAGTGATGCTGAAATTTCAAAATTGTTAATAGCAGCAACAGTCAAAGTCTAGAGAATGGGAGAAATTTGAAACAGAAATCAGAGAGAACGTCCCTTCAATTATTAAACAAGATGGTTGCCCTATAATCCAAAATGGGAATGATTACATAAATTAAACCAAATTTCCGATTTCCAAATATGTAAGCCACAAATGTACACTGTAATAAATATATTTGGCATTTCTAATAACGCTAAAGAGTGATTAAAAGAAGTGAGGGATAGAACAAGTCAGTCTGGAGAGAATTCGTGCTCCAGTAAGGTAGCACATAGTTAAGTCTACTGAAACATAAAGGCCTTGTCGTTTTAAGAGGACTATCTGGATAAAGCAGCTCAGCTAAGTCTAACCAGAAAAGTAATTGATATGCTCCAACCGGTACACATTTGTTATTAACCAATCAGAATGATCCAGCCAAAATTAATGATGAGATGTATGATTCAACACAAATCATGCAAAAACTCTTGTCGAGGAAGAAGTTGATAATAACAAACTCAGTAAACAGAAAAATCTCAAACTATTACAAAAATAAACTATTCCGCAAAAAGAAATTGAGAAATACGCTATAACTGAATTATCCTATTATAAAACAAACAATGCAGCTGCAACAGAAGCTTGGCTGACCAGTTATGAAAATAAAGATATAAACAGACATGTGAAGAATTGACCTGGAAGCAGCAACAGCTATGGAGCGCATGGACCTTCGCTACGACCTTTCTCGCAAGCGGACCGGACAACCAACGGGGATGGTCAATCAGTGGATGGTCTATATATGGGCCCAGAGGGAGATAGCTAACGGGGGGACCAGGAATCGCATATGAGCGAGCAGCACTACGGCTAGCAGAGGCATCCGAACTAGGAGCAGGGATGGGAGAGGCAGGAGCGCAGCCAGTGGCAACTATCTCCTCCCACCCTGCTGCCCCAATAATTGTTGTTGGGGGGGCGAGGGAAAGCCCGTCACCCGGCCCATAGGGGCCCTCCCATCCCGATAGCCGGAACTATTGTTTCCCACCCACCCGCCCTACTATTTTAAGGGCCGGCTGGAATCATGAATATTGAGATGCGGAGTGGAGAGATGGGAAGGAATGACATAGGAAGTAGGAAATTTTCACATCACCCCGCTAGAACTTCTCAAAAAGTCCCATGTCACTTCGTTTTTCCTCAATTAAAGCAATGTTGGAATTATTTATCCACGACCACCAACTTGTAACAGAACTCCTAAAATTGAAAGAGAGAAAATTTTGAGCTACAGTTCACCAGTTTAGCAGAATACATTTTCAAAATTTAACCCCAAGTTTACCTACATCCTAATCTTCCTTATATTCAGTAAAATGAGTAACAGCTGCGCTCCCCTATTTTGCCAAGCTTCGCGTCAATAACCCGGTTAAACAATTTCATCCCATATTTGTTTTTCAGCTAAAATGTCTGTCCCCCAACCCGATTTATAGATTGGGAACAAAGATAACCTGCAACGGTAATTGGTAATTGCAGTTTTACCGATGATAATCGCCAATTGCCCAAACATTTGAAATACCCCACATTTTAGGTTAACAAGTGAGAGATTATATATGCACAATCGGGTGTAAATGGGAATATAACTCACTAAAATTTTGACAAAGAAGTACAAGAATCCTTGAAAAATAGGAAAAAAAAGGTTAGGCGTGACATTTCAGAACAAATCCGTAAGCAATAAGCTGTATTGCCACAATGACCTCATTTTGCAAGTTAACATTCGAAAATACCTGAAAAATAGATGTAACCAGTTATGCTCCGTTGAGTGATCCCTGTCTTTTCGAACAACTCTTGAGTCCGTTAAAAATGGTTTCTTATAAAATCAAATGTGTCAAGAGATCACAAAGTATGCAGAAATATCCTGAATTTTCTGGTA
This sequence comes from Thuja plicata, assembly GCA_018584345.1. Taxonomy (NCBI): domain Eukaryota; kingdom Viridiplantae; phylum Streptophyta; class Pinopsida; order Cupressales; family Cupressaceae; genus Thuja; species Thuja plicata. Next base: position 1,945,010 of record MU225683.1, on the reverse strand, counting down.
AACAGCTTATTTATCTAACGTATGAATTCAAACCAATAACATATTCTAAATATTTGAAATATATATATATAATTTTATTTTATTCTATTTTATTTTTTATTTTTTAATGTTGAAATTTATATATTTGCAATGTATATCCATTGTATATTTCTTTTTTATTGTTTGAGTGGAATGTATTAAATGTAATAATATATTCATTATGGCATATTTTTGTGTTTGGTTTCTGTTTTGTTTATATTTGTTTTCATATATTTGTCATTTATCATTATGGTATCTTTGTTTGCACTTATTTTCATGCATTCCTTCCGTACCTTGAAATTATCATTTTTGTTCACAATTTATTTTTAAGTGACTTAATTAACCTAATTTAATAGTGAGAAGCATGAAAATGAACCTTTATATTCTGAAGGGAAATCAAAAAATTCTCACCCCTTCTACTAGTCTATATAAGCTAGCTCAACATATATTTGTGTGACATTCTACCATGACATAGTATTTAGAGACATTTAATATGCACTTAAATTCATCTAGCAACCATCTAGAAGCTTGGAGGTCATGATTTAGAGGAAGAGAATAGTTTGGTGAATGAAAAACATAATTAAGTAATGAAATGGAAGCTAGTAGTTCTCATAACCTAAATACAATTTGGACACTAGGGGAAGAGAGAATGGCTTTAGAACAAGAGGTAGAAGTTTCACTTGTTACCAATGTGGTGAAGAAGCCCATAAGGCTTATGAATGTCCAAAAGATTATGGAAGAACCCATGTTGTTGAAGCCAATAAGGAATCTGAAACATCATCACAAGCTAAAGAGCCTAAACAAGGCGAGGCCCTCGTGACTATTAAAATCAAAAAAAGCATAAAGCAAACTAGCATAATGAAATAATCTTTTTCATATAGTGTGTAAGTCTAAGGATAAGTGTTGCAAAGTTGTAATTAACAATAGGAGAAGAAGTAGCATAGTATCCAATGAACTAGAGGAGAAATTAAAGCTAAAAACAATAGCATATCCAAGATTGTACAAGGTATCATGGGTATAAAAGTGTTAACCCAAATTTTGATTTTTTTAAGTGCAAGCCTAAAAATCCTCATTCATAACATTTTCAGCTCACCCTTTCCCTTCATTGTTGACATCTTATAGCCTTTCGAGAACCAGTCGACATTCCTACCAACTTAATGGTACAAAAAGTTTGCAAAGTACCTGACCTCACCAACTGCACTAAATTGTTGGCTATTAGGGAGTCAAGCAGATTCATGAACTTCCATATCTTTTAGATAGTTTGAACATTAGAGAATGCACTAACTTCCCCGACTGCATAGTTGATCCCCCTTCCCGAGAATCCCTAATTGTTGGTTAATTGAGGTCATTATAAAACCTTTGCCTCAGGATGCAAGTTTACACCAATGCGACGACTCCCCGACTATATCAAGTTGCACATCCTCCAAAGTACAATCTTTTTAAATCTTGGGAAAATTACGTACCTTAAATGGCAAGTGTGATGAGACAAATTACTAAGGTAATAATACCATTTTGGAAATGAAGAATTATTATTAGTTATCATCGAAATTAAATGAGCTTTAAAGCTTTGTCTACAAAGAAAAGGTGGTGATGCTTTCAATTCAATTTTCCCCATAATGGCAACTGAAGGAATTTATTCAAGATGGTGCTCTCTACAAATGGGAAACTTTTGTATGATGATTTGGCGCATGTTGTTCAACCTATCCTAAATCGGCCTAAAAGAGAACAAGAAGACATTGTTTCCTAGCTACTTTCGGTAGAGTGGAAGGATAAAACTAGTTACATTGAATATCAAAAGGTGACCTTCATATTGGAGGAAGAAGAAAGACAAGTTGAGATCCATAATCTCTTTAAGGAAATGTGGCTTGACGCAGCTAGGGATCCTGCACCTAGAGCAAGTTAACTCTTCTTTATTCGAAAACACAAAGAACTCAACCATTTTTAATATAATAGTGACAAAATTTTTGGCTCTAGAACTGTCTTTCCATTTTGTCCCCTTTAATTTTTTGTACCGGACACTTTGAAGACTGTTAAAAAACAAAAGAAACAAAATTGTTTTCAAAAGTATTATAGGCTATTTGGGGAAGACAAAAAAAAGAGGGGTGGTCATAGGGACTAAGGTAAAGAAAAGGAAAAGAGAAAAATAGTTCTCTAAATTCTGGAATGTCATCATTTTGTACAGAGACATATTGGACTATGTGTCATTATGTTTTGGCATCTAAGTGATTTGAAGACATATATTTCCAAAACGGTATGTATGTTTATATGTTGTTTAACTATGAAATAGACTTTGAGTTATTTTAAATTTTTTGCATGATGCCTTCTTGTTCAATGTCGTTATACTATATATGTTGGAAACTTTGGGTTCTGAGATATATGTTTCTCTAGAATTGAAATGTTAAAATCTCTCTTTGCTTATATGTTATAATGAGAAGGTGAAGTTTGTGTCATTTTTTGTTTTCCCTTTGTTCATTAATGTGTAAATCTATTTTCGCATCTGTAACATGTCAACATGCAGATGTTAGTTTTCCTTTCCTTCTTTCTTGTTAAAAGTGTACCCCAATAAACCCTAATTACATCATACAAGGGAGTTGTACCTCTAAAATTTAGAGGAAAATTATCAAATTAATGGCAATTTCTCCATTTGTTGGTGCTTGGTTCATCCTTAATCTTGGGCATAAGGGGTCATTTTTAGGAGTTATTTAAAAGGACAAATTTTGAACCTAACACTTTTTTGTGACTCTGTTGGGGAGACAGAGAGATTAGTGTGCTTTCTTATTTCAAGTAATGTTGTCTTCCTAGAGATAAGGTTGGTGACTCTATTTCATTTTAAAGATCTGAGAAAAATGGTTCAATGCTAGGCCAAGAAAAGAAATCAGCCCAAACCTAAAAGACAACCTACACCAAATTTTTGAGAAATATTAGCCCAAGATGACAAGGTACTTCATTTATTTTGGAATGTCTTCAAAGAAATTATATGTGAAGCTGAAAAATAAAAAGTTACATCCATATGAAGAGCACAAATCTACATTACTATTGAGAAGCATGCATCACAAATATTACCTTCTCAAGGACCTCAAAAAAGAAATTCATCAGTTACAAGCTGCAGTTGAAAGATTAAAATTTCTAAAAGAAGAACTAGGAAATGAAGAATTGGCATCTTACAACTTCTTTATCCTTAGTGACTAGAATTATGTACAAACAATGAATAAGTCCAATGATTTATCCTCCCTAAGAGATAACAATACTCAATGACAAAGGGAAATATCAAATCAGGACCGAGATGAAGAACCCAAGCCTTTCTTGACATGTATGCAAATGGGAAAATTGAACAGCCATTTATTTCTCCTAAAAGGGAAGCATTATCGGGTGAACATAGAGTTGTCTTTATTCTTAATTGGTGTCTAGAAGGTTCAGATGATGACTTTTGGTGTGGGGTCAAAGATGAAAATGGTCACATTACCGAAGTTAGAATTGATACCTTCACATGCGACTCTAATAACATAAAAAAGGGTAGAGCAATTTTATATCTATGTCTTCTTTTCCTCCCGAATTCAAAATTTTCACTTTTGACATTGACAGAAAGGACTAAAGAGAAGAGAAAATTTCTAATTATGGTGAAAAAGTGTCTTTATATTATAATCCAAAAGTGGAAGTTTTTGTTTTCAATAATATTGATTAAATACCTGATGAAGTTGAATGGAATATTGAAGATCTAGTGAATATAAGAGAGATCAATCAACTAGATGTTTGTACAATGCAACCTAAATATTCTTCATTTAGTTTTCAAAAGGAGGTAACATATGCTTCCACTCTCAGAAAATATTTTTATGAAAAACATGTTATGCAGATTCAAAAGATTCCATTTCATTTCCCTCTTTCCTCTGGCAATAGTCCAATTAATAAAGATAAGATTGAAGAACATGATAATTTGACAATGGAGTCCAATGAAGACATGGGTAAAATACATGTTATTATCGATGATGATTTTATTTGCACAAGAAGAGAAGAGTGTTTAATAACCAGATTTGACCCCATGGTTGTAGAATGCAATATTCAGAGGATGCAATATTTGGTCACATGTGTAGGGGTCTATTCAAAGGAGGGGCACTCAAATTTTAATATTTCTTTCCCATGCTATGAAGAAATTAATGAAGTCACAATTGATGTTGAGCCAGATTATTTTAAAGAAGTCATACATGAAGTTAAGAAAGAAGTGGACTATGATTTTGAAATTTATGATAAAAGGTGATTTGTTGGGCATAAGCATGTTTACAAAAAATTTCTACATTCTATTAGTCTAAAAATTGTCATTGAAACACTCACCAAAAAATAGTTATTCTTAGCCACATCATATGGCCATGGTTCCTTGTTCCGTAGAGGGTTATATTTCTCCCATCCTGTTAGTGGTTTCACGTGAGAAGGTTGGATTTTTCCTTGAGGTAAGGGGCTTCCTTTCATGTACATAAATTTGTAAAGCAACTTTGATGTGTTGTAGTCTTAGGTGGTTTTGGCTTCCTATTTTTGGCTGGTTCATTTTTGGTTTATGCCCAATTCCCCTCCACCCCTCTGCAAGTAGCACCATTTTTTCCCATAACCCTTCAACTTTGAAGCTCAATAGATAATCAATTGGTCTTTGCCCAGGATTTTGGAGTTATCTACTTTTCCTAGGGAAATGTAGTCCACAATCAGAGCCAATGATTACCCAAATTTTGAAATTTTCAAGTGCAATCCTGAAAATTCTCATTTATAACATTTTCATCTCACCCTTTCCCTTCATTTTCAGTATCTTATAACCTTTTGAGAATAAGTCAAAAATCTTGCCGAATTAATGGTACAAAAATTTTGTTAAGTACATGACCTCACTGACTACACTAAATTGTTGGCTATTAGGGAGTTAGACATATTCATTAACTTCCATACCTTTTAGACAGTTTGGAACGTTAGAGAATGTACCAACTTCCTTGACTGTACAGTAGCTCCCCCTACCAATATTCCCTAGTTCTTAGTTAGTCAGGGTCATCATCAAACCTTTGCCTAAGGATGCAAGTTTACAACATAATATCAACTCCTCAACTGTATCAAGTTGCACACCCTCCAAATCACAATCTTTTCAATTCTCCGAAAAGTACATATCTTAAATGGCAAGTGTGATGAGACAAATTGTTGAGGTAATAACACCATTTTGGAAATGAAGAATTATTATTATTAGTTATTTCCATAATTAAATGATCTTTAAAGCCCAGTCTACAAAGAAAAGGTGGTGTTGCTTTCAATTCAATCTTCCCCATAATGACAACTAAAATAATTTGTTTAGGATGGTCCTCCCTACAAATGGTGAACTTTCGTATGATGAGTCGACACCTATTGTTTAACCTAACCTGAATTGGCCTCAAAGAGAACAAGAAGACATTGTTTCCCAGCTACTTTTGGTGGTGTGGAAGGATTAAACTAGTTACATTGAATATTGAAGGGTGACCTTCATATTGGAGGAAGAAGAAAGATGAGTTGAGCCCCATAATCTCTTTATGGAAATGTGGCTTGATACAAATAGGGGTCCTGCACCTAGAGTAGGTCAACTCTTCTTTGCCCAAAAACACAAATAACTTAATCATTTTTAATATGATAGTGAAAAAAAAATTGGCTCTGGAATTGTCTTTCCATTTTGCCATCTTTTCATGTTTTGTACTGGTCGCTTTCAAGACTGTTTTAAAAAAAGAAATGAAAATGTTTTGAAAAGTATATCTATAGGCTTATTGGAGAAGACAAAAAAAAAGAGGGGGTGGTCATAGGGGCTAAGGTAAAGAAAAGGAAAAGAGAAAAATAGTTCTCTAAATTCTGGAATGTAATCATTTTATACAAGGAAAAATTGGACAATGTGTCATTCTATTTTGGCGTATAAGTGATTTGAAGACATATATTTCCAAAACTATGTGTTTGTTTATATGTTGTTTAACTATAAAATAGACTTTGAGTTATTTTAAATTATTCTCATGATGCATTCTTGTTCGATGTGATTATACATATGTTGGAAACTTTAGGTTCTGATATATATGTTTGTTTATGGTTGAAATGTTAAAATCTCTCTTCGCATCTATATTATGGTGAGAAGGTGGACTTTGTGTCATTTTTTTCCCCATGTTCATTAATTCATAAATCTATTTCCGCATATGTAACATGTTAATATGTGGATTTTAGTTTTCCTTTACTGCTTTCTAGTTAAAAGCATACCCTAATAAACCCTAATTGCATCATAAGAGGGAGTTTCACCTCTAAAATTTAGAGGAAAATTATCAAATTAATGGCAATTTCTCCAACTATTGGTTCTTAATTTGTCCTTAACCTCAAACATAAGAGGTGATTTTTAGGAGTTATTTAAAAGGATAAATTTTGAACCTATAAAAAAGAAACATTAATTTCTAGTGAGAAATGTTTAGTTGAATTTCATATGAGAGCGTATAAAGATGAAATATTTTCCAACATCATGCCCAGGGATGCTTGTCTCATTTTTCTTGGAAGATCTTGGCAATGTGACATAAGATATATTCATGATGACAAAAAGAACACTTAAAATATCATCAAGGATAATAAAAAAAGAGAACATACTAAACCCATTGAAGAATAGAGGAGAATAAGTGGACAATGGGTTGAAGGTATATTTAACTTATAGAAAAACAATCTCATCTTCCAATAAGAAAAACAACATGTTACATGAAAAATATTCAAACTTGATCACATAATCCAATGCGATCCAGAAACATGAATAGGACATGATCTAGAAACAACAGCAAGCAACATGAAATACCACAAAATCAATAGGAACAACTCTGTCTCATAAATCAAACTCATCATTGCACTATTCATTAGGAACATTAATCAACAACCACTGTCATAAAAGAAAAATAGCTTTTCAGCATTCAAATCATGAACCACACAACCATGTCCTAAAGTCACCACCAGGTTAAAAATAAAGAATATTGCCAAACCAATCCACACTGATCCAATAACTGAAACATTGTCTCTGACAAAACAACCAAAATAACAATCTCTAATAAATCCATCATAGCTCACTCAAATCAACATGTGAAACTCTACCACTTGAACAGAATCAAGTACAGACATCTGCAAACATATCCAACTTCACATCATCTGATATTCAATATAGTGGTCATACCATAGAAATCATCTCACTGAACAAACTAGGAACATTGTCTTCAACAATACAAATATGTTGACATCAATGAAAAAACATTAAGGCCAACACATTAATGCACAATCTGAACAATATCTCAATACAATGTTGATGAATTTGTGTAATAAATTGTCTAGATTTGGAGATGATTTTAGTGATGATTGTTGATGTTAGTTTCAAAGATCTAGATAGAGGGTAGATTTTCCTTGATGGTGGCCTCTAAAAAAAGATATGATTGTTGATTTGACAAGCAATGTAGTAGGATTGTTATTGAGACAATGAGAAATCGATTTAATTTAATCTAACTTATTCTAATACCTGTTACTACAAAATTTGAAAGTAGACCAAAAAGGGTATCTAGAACAATGATTGGATTTGTCAAAAATTGTATAGAAGTTCCCTCTATCCCAAATATGACAAACTAAAAATGAGATTTTGTGACTTACCAAAAAATGAGCTTTCATAGACTAAAAGTGATATTCCCCCCCAAAACAAGAAAAGAANCCCCCCCCCCCCCCCAAAAAAAAAAAAAAAGAAGAGATAACAAGGACCAAAAATGAAATTTATCCCAAGGACGAGATAGGAATGACTAGAAATGAGATTTTATTGATAGAAAACAAAATTCTATAGATTTGAAACGAACTTTTACAGATAGAAAACAAAGCTTTACAAACAAAAAATGAAACGCTATTTTCTAAGTTTTAGCGAGGTTTCTAGTGACAATTTCTAATGTTTCAGATGTATTTTAGGGATGAATTTCTTTAGTATCAGTGATACACACATAGAAAATAGAATGAAGATACTTGTCTTTTTCTCTAAGGCCCCAACATCAAGTGTATGTTCAATCATTTTTCACAAGTATGAGCACATAACAAGTATAATAGAGGACAAATATAACCTTAGAACTACTTCAATGCAATTTCTATAGGCCCACGCTAAGTACACCTGGCTCTAGTGTGTATGTCCCTCTCAATCTAAGAGGTAATATTAGACGGAGATGCCAAAAACTTATTAAACATAATTGAGGCTTCAAGGAGTGTGTGAGTAGAGGATCCCTTTTGGGGCTTGCTCGAGTTGAAGCTGATGAAATCCAAGAACCCTTCACCTCACTACCTGGGATGCACAAATGTTGAGTGTAAAATCGTCTAGGGGCGACACAGCCCGTATGCACTATCGAAAAATGCATTCTAAGAGTATTGATTTAGATTAGGAATCCTCATGGGTAGGGAGCAATATGACAATTTTAATGGGTTTTATGTTGATTTTGATGATATTTGGATTCTACTAACTCATTAAGCTAATGTTCTATTGAATTTGATGATAAAATGGGCTAAAATGATGGTAAGATAATGCAATTTTCCTAAAATGGTCTCTCACTATGAAAAATGATTCAAAACTCAAACTAGCATTATGTCCTTATGCAAATGATGGATATATAAATGACTTGATTAGCCATGGTTTTATAGATTTCTCAAGGAGAGAAAATGACTAAATTTGGATTAGATGGTCAAGATTGATCCTATTTTAATTAGAGGGTAGAGATAGAAAATCCATGTGATTGATCCTTGCACTTTTCTCTCATTGGTCAACTGTGCCAAGTAGTTATTCCCTTTTAAATCTTTGTGTGTCATGTGCCATGTGTGTTGGAGAGAGTATTAATTAGCATTTAATTAAATCAAAGAAATTAATTTCTATAGCCATGTGGACTTTTTTTACCTTTATTTATTTAATTGGCTAGGACATTAATTGATTAAGGAATATTGATTAATCGTGCAATTAATTTGATTGAATTTAGTTGAATGATTAATGTTTTGATTCCTTTGATTTAATTTGATTGATTTATTAAAATTTAGTGAATTGATTTTTCTTGACCATTTATAGGTGATTACAACAACCAATAGTTTTTCCATGAAGTGATTCTATTGTGAACTGATTTGGCAATTCTTGTCCAGAAGGTACCCTTATTATTCCATACAAAAAACAAATTGCCAAGTATTTACAAGGCAACTCATCAATTTTAAAAAGCTGATAAGTTGTTAAAAAGAGATGGAGAGCAATTTTTAACAAAAGTCTTTGACTTAGCCACATTAATTATTTGCTTGGAGATAGAACAATATTTATCTAACACACTGAAAGATAGCTTCCTACTGATGGTTTGGAAAAAAAATGGCGAGCAAAAAAATGAAGTATGCGAATATGCAAAAAAAGTCAAAGAACTAAGCAGTTAATAAAATATGGCTCTCTAATCTAGGTTTCCATTCAAATACGGAGGCAGCAGATGACACCAGTGAAACTAGCTTCTCCAGATATTGCTTCAAATGTTGGTTGTATGGGCATAAAGAAATTGATTATCGACAGAGGAATGTGAGAGCCCATCCCAATTATGATCACCTAAAACCCTTCATAGCAGAGCAAAAACAAAGAAGTCTGATAGCAGATAAATCATCTAAAGATGCTCTGATCAATAAAGAAAAAGGTATTCGGATAGCAAAGCTTGATGTGGAAACTAGGGCTTCCGCAAAAAGCAAATCTAAGAAAAGCAATTGCGTCTGGTTATCTAAAATCTTCTCAGTCAATGATCTGGACGGGCAAATCAAGCGGTTTGCTAAAACAAAGTATGCTCTACAAAAATTGAGCATTCCTGGGATCGAACAAGCCCCAAAATCCAGTGTTGAATCAGTCAAACTTTCCCATGACCCCCATTCTGCCTTGGGGAGAGGTGGATTTTTTGTGTCCTAGCAGGATCCCGGGAAAGTTGGGTTGAAAGAATACGAATGGCAAGAGGTTAAAAGGAACAAGAAGGTAAGATCACAAAATGTAAGAAATGTTGAGATTCCTCTAAGGAATTCATTTGATTTACTAAAAGAGAAGGAGAGTGCCCTAAATAAAAGCTATTATTCCCCCCCTCATAGACGCCCTAGGGTTTCGGGAAGTAAGGGAAATCTCAGGGATGATGCTCATAAGCACATCCCCCCTTCCTTCTCCAAAACCCTTGTCAACAAAGAAGGGTCGGCTAGGGCTGGGGTGAATAATGAGAGGTTCAATTTAAATTCTTCTCCACACAGAGGTAAACATTACTCTCCTCCTCATTGGCGGGATAATGGTAAGTATCTAAAACCTGTTCATAATCATATTTCTTTTGAGGCTAATATTCTGCAAACAAATGTCTCCTCTCCTATTTATACTCTGCCACATAGGCATAACAGTAATTATCTGCATCTGCATAACAAAAAGACATTTTTTTCTAACGAGGATTCTAACAAAGTATCCCTAGAGGGTAGCTCTATAGCAAGTTTTCAGAATTACTTTGAGGATACAAGTATCATAGTCAGATGGAAAGGAATTGGAGCAAGCAATTTGGACGTTGCAGAAGCACTGGTAAATATGCTCCCCAATGAGGTAAGTATAACGGCCCTTGTAGACTCTTTTTTTCTCATAGACTGCAAATATTCAGAAATTAAGAAGAAGATATTAGATAACTTTGATCTGAAATATAAACATGAAGCTTTCTTTGTTACGAATTGGAAACCTTTATTTAACCCAATGTATCTTGAGGATTTTGAAGTAGAAAAAGCAATTTTAATTAAAAATTCACCAATTCAACTCTCAAATGAAGAAACTGTAAGTATTATAGGCAATAATATAGGCAAATTTATTAGAATTAGTAAATATACACCAAATACAACAGAAAAAACAATTATAGTCAAAATGAGCATACATAGGAATTTCATTCCTCATATGCATCTAGAGTTCAACTCCAACTCAATTATTATCAATCCAGTTATTATTGAAAACTTCATTGAATCAAAGCAGAATTATAAGGGTGTTATTACGGAACCCAAGAGATTTATTAACCTTTTAAACAATAGCCTGGATGTAAACATTAAATTCTTATCATATAGAGGGGGATTATTCTTTACAGATATAGAGGAGGACAATTCTAAAGTTCTATATCCTCCACCCATCTCTGTACCCCTTGGTGAGCCTACAACTAAAATTAATAACACTAGCAATCAAGTAATGAATGCGGAGGCATCTCCTCCAAAGACTCTGGATTGTGCCTCCCCACCTAGAATTCTAAATGAAAATAATATTGGCGAATCTCTGATATCAGCCCAGTTGGGAGATACCCCTATATCTGAACTTGTAGTAAATCTTCCAAAAAGAATAGAGATTGTGCAACCCCTTGAAAATACAACTCAGCCTGAGGAAAACTTACTATGTAATCAGCCTGAGAACTCTCCACAAATATCTCCTTCTGAGGAGGATAATTGCTCCGAGGAAGTGAATATTATAACAGATTACATAGGTGAGACCCTTCCAGATGAACTCTTAGATTCTTTTATTAGCGAAATGTGCGATGAAGAAGAGTTGAAATATCAAAAGGAGGTCTTGATTCGGGAGATTCTGGCTCTCAGAAACTCAAGAGATGAGAGTGATGATTCAATAGAGATCCATCAAGAAGAAATGGAGCCACATAAGACAGTCCCTCCCATTAACCTTGATAATGGCATAGAATCTTTTGGACAAGCATCCATAGAAGCTGAAGAAGACATCATGGAAATAGATATAGTATATGGGGACGAAGCTCTAACAAATCTCCCTGCCTCAACCATACCTTTTAGAGATAATGCAAAAAATTTCACTGATAATGTTGAAGGTCTTTTTGGCATCACAAATGATGATAGACAACTTGGAATAGCTTCCAATATGGCTGGCTTATCCTCCCCCAAAATTGACAAAATTAAGAAGAAAAGGGGTAGGAAATCCTGCATAGAACTTAGAACCATAGCCGGGAATGCGAAAAATCAAATGAAAATCTCTGACATTCTGAACAGTGGGAAGGGGAAGTGCCTTCCCAAGGAGCAATGAGAGTAACAACCTGGAATGTTAGGGGCTTAAACACCCCTAACAAACAAAGATTAATTAAGAGATATTTAAAAAAATTTGATTCTGATATTATAATTCTACAAGAAACTAAGCTAGATAATGACGAAGGAAAGAAATTAAGTAACAAACTCAGCCTTTGGAGAGCAGATTGTGTACCTGCATTAGGTGCATCAGGAGGCCTAGCAACCTTGTGGGACCCCCAAAAAATATCCTCATCAGTCATGTCCAACAGTAGTAACTGGATGGCTATGAGGGTCAACAGCCTCAAATCAAACCTGAGATTCATCTTGATTAACATTTATGGGCTTGTAAAAAATATAGAAAAAAGAAGGGTTTGGCAGGAAGTCCAAGCCCTCCTTCAATTAAATATAGAAGAGACATTCATCTTAGGTGGAGATTTTAACGCTATATTGAATATCAATGAAAAATTTGGTGGCTCCAACTACATCTCACAATCTCAAAAGGATTTCACCAAATGGGTTTCAAACAATAATTTGATTAACATTGAGGCCATCAATGGAACCTTCACTTGGAATAATAGAAGGTCAGGCTTTAGTCATATTGCAGAAAAACTAGACAGATTTTTTGTTTCAGGAGATACGGGTAATCAAATTTTGATAGCAGAAATTCTCCCAGATGAGGGTTCAGACCATTTCCCAATTAGACTAACTATTACCGAGGACTGTAAACCCAATAGAAATCCGTTCAAATTTGAATTTATGTGGTTCCAGGATCCGAATCTTATTAATCTTTTAGAGCAATGGTGG